>PVKH010045967.1:0-10445 GCA_004027955.1 Chaetophractus vellerosus
TTGTGTAGGAGATGATTGTATTTTATACTGAAAGGCTGACACACCAGGTTTTGAGCACAGGAGGTATCAGTAGGTCCAAGAGAATAGAGACAGGCAGTACTAAGACTACCCCAGAAAACACACTCCATTATGAAGTTACTTATTCTTCATCACACAGGTTTTTAATAGTCCATATTTAGTTGAGGAAATCACCTTTAGAATGGATCTCAGTGCTATAACTTCATTTTGCCCTTATTCCTCAGTTTCATCCCAATTTTAAACATTTTATTACTTGGTATAGACTTTGAGTAAAGGCAAAATCAAAACTATAATTTGAATTGAATTGTCTGATTCAAAACACTCAATATTCTCTTCCCAGTTGGCAGTAACCAATACCTTGAAATTAACTAAAATGTATAGGTATCTGGTAAGGTACTAATCCATGGTCTTCTCTGTATGATACCAATTTTTTGCTTGTAGCTCAAAAACATCCAGTACATTATTCAAAATATTGTAACAATGTGGAAAATCTTTTCCAGAAGATTACATGAACTACACATTATTAGGCATTTGAAAAATTAGTATGCAGAATGGTATAGCTCACTGTTACATATGCAAAAAACCTGTTATTTACCAGGATTACATTCAATTTTAAGAACATAGATCAAATATAATTAATCTTCATTTACATATTATTCAAAATTTCTTAATTAAAATAAAAACTCTCCTTGGGAGCTCAAAATATCTGTGAAACATTCCGCCTAGTGCTGTGTTAATTTCTCTGTTCCTCAAGCTATAGATGATGGGGTTTATGAATGGGGGCACTGTGGTATAGAACATGGCAGTGAGAAGATTACTAAGAGATGCTTCATTTGCAGTGGGGCCAAAAGCTGCCATCAACAAAGAAATTACAAACAAAATGAGAATTGCCAACTGTGGGGCACATGTGGATAAGGCTTTGTTACGGGCTTCCACAGAATGCATCCTAAGCACCATTGAAAATATATCAATATAGGACTTAAGCAAAAAGGCAGAGCATACTAAGACAATACAAATGCTTATAGTTAAGGCCATAAACTCAGAAAACTGAACATTTGAGGTTGAGAGCCTCAAAATTTGAGGTATATCACAGAAATATTGATAGATCACATTGGACTTTGTGAAGGGAAGCCTGAACATGATACCTGTATGGACAGAAGAATACACCAAACCAGTTGCCCATGAGCCACCAGCTGCCTGTGTGCACATACATGGGGTGATGGTGAGCCCATAGTGAAGAGGGTAGCAAATGGCAACATAGCGATCATATGACATCACCACAAGGAAAGCTAGCTCTGTGGATACAAAGAAGATAAACAGGAAAATCTGAGAGGCACATGCTAAGAGAGAAATCGATTTATTACCTGTCAGAGAATTCACAATCATTTTGGGGAGAGCAACTGAAGTACAACAAAGATCTATGAGGGACAAATTGCCCATAAAGAAATACATTGGTGAGTGTAGGTGTGGGTTGATTAGAATGGCAGTAAGAGTTAAAAGATTCCCAGTCATGGCCCCTAGATACAACATTAAAAACATCAGACCTTGCAAAATTTGGAGCTCCCGGGAGGTTGAGATATCCATGAGAAGAAATTCTGTGAATATAGTGAGATTTTCCATGTCTTCTAACTCATTGTATTCTCCCTGTAGTGAAGTTATAATATCATAAAATATGCTAAAAACTTAATAGAATCAATCCACATTATTCACAGATAAAAGGCCCCTATTTGTATCAATATATGTCTTTTCATCAGGAATTCATCATAAAGGAATTGGAAAAAAAATTTTGAAATCAATGAATGGTTATATTTCCCTTTTCATTTTCTTTCCTGATAATTATTCCCATGTTAATTTTAAAATTCATAGGTTCAGAAAATCTGTTTATTAAATGATTTCAAAATAAAACCAAGGGGCTGGCTCGATAGCCCAGTGGATAGGGCACCGGCATACCACATGGGAGGCCCTGGGTTCGATTCCCGGGGACCTCTCCTAGCGGGCAGACTGCCTTGAGAATGGCAAGCCACCATGGGCGGGCCGGAGCCGCCGTGGGCAGGGCAAGAAGCTGCCACGGACATGGCAAGAGCCGCCACGGGCAGGGCAGATCGCCCGCGGATGGAGCGCAGCCAGCCACCCACGAACTGAAAGCCAGCCGTGAACAGACGCAGAGACCGCCCACAAGCGGGGAAAACCGCGCCTGCGCAGTGACCACTCTCGGTGCGTCGCCGCAGCGGGGGGAAGGGGAGATATGTAATAAAATAAATAAATCTTTAAAAAAATAATAAAAAATAAAAAATAAATAAAACCAATACTTATGAACAGTTCAGTTATTGATTAACATTTACAACATTTTATTAAATATATTTGAAGACTCTGCTAGGACATATCCAGTGATAAATTCTCATATTTTCCCTTAGTGAATGTTCATCCCAGACATGTTCTGAAAGAGATCTTCTGCATCAGTCCATTCCTTAGCATACTCTACAGCTATTTTTGATCTTATGAATATAACAGCTTACTAGGATGTTTGCTCATATTTCCTGTTCTTTGGTTGGCTGACTTAGAATTTGTTCCTATAACAAATTTTAAGAATATTCTGAGGTACTTCTTAGAATTATTAATCCAATGGAGACCAGATAGATGTCTCATCTCTCTTTCATTTCAGTTTAATATAAAGCATAAGCATGAGCCCCTTCCTTCCTCCTTTGTCCCCAATTCATATATTTGATTTAAGATCATATTTTATTCCATTTTTCTGTTGCTGTTTCTACCAGAGTTCCCTTGCTATCCCTCCACTTTACCTTTCACTGGCATGTAGTCGCTAAGAAAAGTATTCCACCTGATATTACTCATCCTCAAAGAACCCTTCCTACCACAGGCATGGATTCTAATATTTGATGAATGAATAATTCCTATCCAGAGATTTTGCCTATCTGCTTTTCTAGATTTTACTGAAACCTCCTTAATCAAATTAGCTATTGTAATTACATTTTTGTTATTAATATTTCTTTTATATATAATTATATGTAGTTATAAAACTAATGCACAATTTGAATAACATTATATATGGATAATAATAGTAATACTAATTTTCATTTGCTTTCATTGATTATACCCATGAATTTCTAGTACTTTTGCAAAATATTTTATAGAAATTATTTTTTCTATAATAACCTTTCATTTATGAATTTTTATTCTATCAACCTAATTTTAAGAAGAAAATATAACTTTAAATTGGGAATTTTATTAAATATCATATCAATACTCTGTGGTTAAGTTCATAGTATTGACTTAAGGATAGTTTATTGGACCTATCAAAAATTATTGATGGTTTTTTCTTTAATGTCCTCCATCAAAATCATGCATTGCTTTTCATCCTTGGGAGTCTCATTCCTCTCTTCCAGATTGCATCTTTATCCTCAGTCTGTACAAATTCTCAAGTTCCCCTAGCTAAATTATCATACATCTGCTACTTCACAGGGCACAGTGATAGTGAAATGTATAGCCTTGGGTGTACAAGAAAGAGATATAGAAAGTTCAGGCTTTTTCCCCTGCTCCTTATTACCTCAATAATGTTTAGAAATTATTTATTTCACAGTGTTAAAATGTGAAAGAAACAAAATGAGTGAAAACCTATTCCTCATGAAGTTTTATAAGCATGAACTATTTTAGTGTTTTAAAAATCTATGTAGAGCATATGTTGTTCCTAATATCCAGCAAATAAATAAAAGAAATTGTTCATAGTAAAAACTTCACTAGATAACTCAAAAAATCCATTGATATTTGAAGGACTATTTTTGCTTTCATGGGTTTAATTCTATGAAATGTCTTGGTAACTTATGTTGCCCCTGAATATGTTAACTATTCTTGGCAATCTAATTGAGTTTCATTCTTAGTTCTTGTGCTAGTTCAATTTCTTGGTAATTTCTGTAGCAATAGAGTTTCCACATTTTGAGTTACTCTATGTATCACATACATTTAATCAGGTATCATTTTTAAAACCTATTATAAACCAGAGTCATGAACATTCAGACCCTCTGTGAATTCAGAGCAGAAATAATGTGTGCTAAACATAATGAGGCATATAACTGCTATGCACATAAAGTTTTCATTAGGCATTTTAAAGAAATATGTGAATTTAAACATATATATATATATACCTGTTAAATGATGAAGCACATTTATCTTCTGTAACATGAATATTTCTTTGGTACAATATAGATACTTTGCAAACTCTATGTCATACCACTTGTTTCACTGATTAAAATTCATGGAGTTACTTCTCAGAGAGATCTATGTTTAACCTTAATCATATAAACAACTCTGCTTTTAGTTTCTTTGTATGCATGGTTATTCATTATGAAGTAGACCTATGGGTCATCCCTCTCAGGAGACATGGAGGAATGGTGATTTCATCCTCCAGAGAGGCCAGTTCTCCCTCAAGTCCTGTTTGGTAAGGATTTCTTGGCTATACTTTTGAGATTAGTTAAACTCATAATAGTGCTTATTATAAAAAATTAGTATAGAATTTTTTTGTTGTTAAAGTTAACAAAAGACATGTATTCAAAAAACTTTCATAGGTCACTGGTAATTCAATATATTTTCAATTTTATGTAATGTTATAAATATAATTTATTTATATTATAATATATCCACAATGCAAACTCCAATAAAATATATTTTATAGGAGTTTTTACTAATATTATGGCATGAAACAAAATCACATACTGTTTAAAATTAGCAACAATGAAAAATTTCTCAGTAGCTAGTAAATTAAAGAAAAATAGGATATATATTAGAATGGGTTTTAAAGGAAAGCAAGTAAAATGGTTATGGCACTTTGTCATCAAAATTGATTTGAAGAGATCCTAGCACATGGTATATCACAATAATGAAAACTACCTCTCAGATTTTCAGTTACCAGACCCACAGGCAGTTCTGAGAAATGTAGACCATGGGAAATTTTCTGAAAATTCTTGTTATCAGAAACTACTCAGGAGAAGACCATAAAGTGGGAGAAGTTAAGAAACTTCTAGGAAAATCTTGGATACATATGCTCAAAAATAGACGTGTCCACATCGGCTTCTGGGGATCAATACAGTTATGAAGTCTGCAGGGAAGTGTGGTGACTAGAGAAAAGAAGTCAACTCTAGGAAAGCAGAATCTTCCTTGACTTAGTATGTGGCACTTTTTTGCTTTGTCACAAGTAGGAACACCAGGGAAGTGCTTCACAGAACCCAAGCATATCATCACTTACATTCATGATCACACCATATTCTTGATCTCTGCTGTTTATATTGGACAAATAGGCTAAACTCTGAAGATTTGCTGAGCTTGATAGGGCCAAAAAAATTTTCTTGATATGGCAAGTGTAATTTAGAGTGAATCAAAATATTTAGATATATTGGGGTGATTTGCATCTGAAGAGGAATATGAGGGAAAATGATGGACAAAGCATCTAATAAAGCCAAACTATATAATTTTCATGGAAATTCAGCGCTCATATGAGGGTAATGGCAGGGAAATATATAAAAATCATACTACCTGAGATTCCTTGAAATATTTCAAAACATAATTCAATAGAATTTTTATAAATCATCTCTTCTCATGTTTTTTTGGTTTCAGGAACACATTACATCCTAAATAATTATTGGAAAACCTAAATAACATAATTCTATGTGTTACATCTATGGAAAATTATCATATTAGAAATTAAACCTGATATAAGTATTAATAAATTCCTTGTATTTTAATGCAATAATACATTTTAAAATGTTTTATCATAAAACCACAGTAAAATTAATAAGAGAATAATGCTTTTATTCTTTTGAATATCTCATCATTTTGGCTTATAGGGAGATAACTGAATTCTAATATCTAATTCTTCATTTGTTCCATTGCAATATCTTGGTTTGAATGAAGAATCTGAAGAAAATGTAAACTTACACAGATATATGATTAGAAAAGGGAAGAAAAATTTGATTACCTTTTCATGTTATTTTTCATGTTCTTTTTAATGCTAATATTATATACCAAAACTCCACAAATGTGATTATTTAAAAAATAATTCCAATGTCTAATCAGAACCTTTGTTAGGGAACTTCACACATTCTCTTAGATTTAAATTCATTATCAATTTAGCAATTGGAATGGATTCCACCTGCAAATAATTTTGTACAACCCAATAGTGTTCATCTGGAAAATATTTGTTTAGAGAATAATACATATCTACAAATAGTACATCTTTCTTTTAGTATACAAAAATATACATTTATTAGCATCACCAATAAACCTTTCAAAAAGATTTTGAATTATCAGGAAGCTAAAAAGTTAATGTGGAGATCAGAAGTTTTTCTAAAATTGTAATTTTCACTTGAAACAAATTTTATCATTAGTGATTTTGGTAGTTATTTACATCATATTCATTTTTTTAATTAAACAGTTGTAATTTTACAGAAAAGTCATGAAGTACAGAGTTCCTATATATGCACCACATATGGTTTTATCTACTACTAACATTTTCTCTTAATGTGGTCCCTTTGTTACAAGTGATGCAACCCTATTGTTATAATTATACCATGGTTTATAGTACTTAGCTTACCTAAGGATTCAAACTTTGAATTGTACAATTCTATGGATATTTTAAAAATTCATATAATGGCAACATATACATGTGATCTAAAATTTTCCATTTAAACACTTTTAAGTGTGCAATTCAGTGGTGTTAATTATATTCAAAATATTGTGCTACCATCACTGCCAACAATTACCAAATTTTTCTGATACCACAAACAGAAGCTCTCCCTATACCAAGGAAAAATTATATCCCTATTCCCTGCCTACATACTGGACCCATATATTCTAGTTTCTGAATTTATGAGTTTGCATATTCTTATTACCTCATATTAGTGAGTTCATACAATATTTGTACTTTTGTATCTGGCTTATTTCACTAAACATGTTGTCTTCAATAATAACCTGTGTAGCAGCATGTATCAGAACTTCATTTTTTAATATTCTAATTATATGTATATACCACATTTTGTTTATCCATTCATGAGTTAATGTACATGTGGGTTGTCTCCATCTTTTGGCAAATTGTATATAATGTTGCTATTAATATTTTTTACAAATACCTGTTCAGATCCCTACTTTAAATTCATCTGTGTACATATCCAGAAGTGAGACTTTGGGTGGTGTTTTAAATCTATACTTAATTTTTTGAGGAAATACCAAACTGTTTTCCACAGCAGCTGATCAATTTTACTTTCTCACCAACAATGAACTAGTGCTCCTATTTTTCCATACCATCTCCAACATTTTTTATTTTTCATTTGCTTAATAGGAAAAATTCTAGTGGATGTGACATGAAATGCCATGATTTTCATTTGCATATCCCAAATGCCTATGATGTTGGCCATCTTTTCATGAGTTTATTCTTCATTTGTATATTTCTTTGGAGAAATGTCTATTCATATATTTTACCCATTTTATTAAATCAGATTGTTTGTCTTTTTGTTGTTGAGTTGTAGAAGTTCTTAATATATTCTGGACATTAAATCCCTAAAAGATATGTTATTTCCAAATATTTTCTCCATTTATTCTGCTGTTCTTTTAATTTCATGAGAAAGAACTTACAATTTTAAAAAATATTGATGAAGTCACAATTAATATATTTTCCTCCTATTGTTTGTGCTTTGGGGGTAAAAAGTCTTAGAAACTCTTTCCTAACCTGAGGTCCTGAAGTTATTTCCTTAGATTTCTTTCCAGGAGTGTTGAAGGATTATTTCTTATATTTAGGAAATTGGTGTATTTTGAGTTGAATTTTGATTATGGTGTGAGATAGGGGGCTATCTCTATTATTTTGCAGATAACAATCCAGTTCTCATAAATCCATTTGTTGAAGAGGGTCTTCTTTCCCAATTGAGTGGAATTGACTTGTCAAAGATCAACTTCCCATAGTTGTGAGGGTTTATCACTGCATTCTAAATTCTATTTCAGGGACCGGCTAGATAGCTGAGTGGATAAAGAGCACGCTGGGGTACCACATGGGAGGCCCTGGGTTCAGTTCCCGGGGACCTCTCCAAGTGGGCAGATGGCCTTGAGAAAGGCAAGCCACTGTGGGTGGGGCAAAAGCCACCATGGGCAAGGCAAAAAGCTGCCACGGGCAGGGCAGAGCCCCCACGGGCATGGCAAAGTCACCCGTGAAAAGCAGAGCTGCTGCCTGTGAAGCGTGGAAGCCAGCAGCCCGCAAAAACATGGAGGACTGCTGCCCACAAAACATGGAGCAGATCCGCCCATGAAAACGGAATGGAGCCACCCACGAACTGAGCGAGCCACCACCATGGAGGACCGACTCAGTGCGTCACTGCAAAGACGGGGGGAGACAAGAAGCAAACATAGAAAAACAGAGAAGAATGGACACACAGCAAGAGCAAGCAGAAGGGGCAGAATATGTAATAAATAAAAAAAATAAATAAATCTAATAAATAAATAAATAAATAAATAATATTTCATTGGTGTTATATGTCTGCCCTTGAGCAAGTATCATGCAGTTTTAATTACCATAGCTTTGTAATAAGTTTTAACATGGGAAAAGGTAGTCCTTTAAATTTAATCTTTTTTTTTCAAGGAATTTTGTCTCTTCAGGGCTCTTTCCATTCCTTATAAGTTTGATGATTAATTTTACCATTTCTTCCAAGAAGATGATTAAATTTGATTGGGATTACATGGAATCTATAAACTGGCTTGGGTAGAATTGATATCTTAACAATATTTAGTCTTCTAATCCATGAATGTGGAATTTCCATCCATTTATTTAGATCTTTTTTCATTTCTTCCAGCAATACAGTTGTTAGATTTACACTTATAGTTGCTTTTGATCCTTGAATAGATATATTCCTATGCACTTCATTGTTTTTAGCTGTTATTGTAAATGAAATGTTTTTCTTGATTTCTTCTTCAGACTGTTTGTCACTAGAGAATAGAAACACCATAGTTTTTGGATGTTGAACTTATACCCTGCAACATTACTGAATTTATTTGTTAGCTCTAATAGCTTTGCTGTGGAGTTTTCAAGATATTATACATATCAGATCATGTAATCAGCAAATATGGAATATTTGTATTTCCTTTCCAGTTTCAATTTTTATTTCTTTTGCTTGCCTAATTGGTCTGGCTAGAAATTCCAGACAGTATTAAATAACAGTGGTGACAGTGGACATTCTTGTCTTGTTTCTGATCTTAGGGTAAACATTTCAGTATTTCAAGTTTGAGTAAACATTAGCTTCAGCTTTCAAAATATGTCCTTTATCTTGTTGAGAATTTTTCCTTCTAATTCATGTTTTTTGTGTTTTTTTCATCAAGGACATGTGGTAGTTTTTTTCAAATGCCTCTTCTGTATCAATTGAGATGCTCATGATTTTTAAAAATTACTATTTTCTATTAATATTGTATATTATATTTGTTGATTTTCTTATGTTGAACTCTCTCATTGCACAGTTGGGATATATCCAGCTTGTTAACAGTGCATAATTTTTCTGATGTGCAATTGTATTCAGTTTGCTTGCATTTTATTGAGGATATTTGAATCTCTATCTTAATACACTGTGGTAGTTTGAGATTGTATGTACCCACAGAAAATCATGTCATAAAGCAGGTCTATTCTGTGGACATGAACCTATTGTGGGTAGGACATCTGATTAGGTTACTTCACTAAAGAGCCATTAGAGTAGGTTACTTCAAATAAGGCATGACCCAGGGTGGGTCATAATCCTTTTATTGGAGCCCTATATAAACAAGGTGATTATGGAGAAAGAGACAGAGAGAAAGCCAAAATTCAGAGAGAAAACCATGGAAGCCAGAAGCTGAAAGCAATGATACCTGGAAGAGAAGGGAGAGATGATTTGCCTTGCCATGTAACAGAGGATTTCAGGATTGTCAGCAGCTGTTCTTCAAGAAGAAAGCTTTGACTGATGATGGCTGGAATCAGACATTTCCATAGACTCAGAAATGTAATCTCAAAAGCTAATAAATCCCCATTTTAAAAGCCAGCTCATTTCTGGTATATTGCTTTTGCAGCCTAGCAGACTCCAACATATGGAATATTGGTATTTCATTTTCTTTTATTGTAATATGTTTAAATGGGTTTGGTATTCGGGTGAAGCTGGTCTCATAGAATGAGATAATAAGCATTTCCTCCCTTTTATTTTTTGGAAGTATTAATATGAAATATTAATATGAAATATTGTTCTACACACTACATACCAATTTATAATTAAGTTCAATAGTTAGATATTTTATACATTTTTATTAAATATATTCTGCACATATTTGCAATTTCATCCAAGAATTTCTTCCCAGTGAAAAATATGAAATATTTTATGTCTTTACAGGTTTAGATGGAACTAGCATTTTATTTATTTATTTTA
>PVKH010045968.1:0-10447 GCA_004027955.1 Chaetophractus vellerosus
TGTTAAAATGGATTTTAAAAAAGTAAAATAATTAAATTTTTTAAAAAATTCAGTTCCTCAATTTTATCAGCTACAATTCAAGCACTCCATAGCCAAATGTGGCTAGTGGCTACCTATAGGAGAGCAAAGATACAGAACATTTCCATATCACAGAAAGTGCTACTGGGCAGCCCAGGTCCGAAGTCATATCTAAAATATTTCTAAAATTTATATAATTTAATAATGTAATTATTTAACAAATATTTGTGTTCTAACGTCAAAACGTTGTATATTAATCACAATACTTATAAAACAGGAAAAATGCTATTTTTTTTAAATTACATTTTATTTCTGATTTTGCAGGAACAGTTCATGTGTAAGATTTTAAAAATTCAAAAAGTACAAAAGGATGTATAATAAAAGATAATTCTCCCTGTCATTTCTATCCCCCAGGAATCACTATTATCTCTTTCTTGGGCAGGGATGCTATGTTATGGAAAATACTTACTTTCATAAGAACTATTTCTGAATTTTAGAATCAATGTAAATCAAAGCTATATTGTTGAAGAAATTTATTCCAAGATATTTTATATTTTCACTAGCAGCTGAGTTTTTGTGGTATTGTTCTATGGTCATCTAAAAATCTAAAACGTTTTTAGAAAGGAAAAAGGATATTTGTAGAAATGTAAGATATTAAATTTAGAATCCTATTTTTAGCTTATTCAAACAAAACTCTCAATTTAGATATAGTTACTTTCTGAAACTTACATTTTCCATTCTTGCTGTATTCTTTCTCCCACATACTACTTCATCATGTTTGGTGGTGATATCTTTTCCTTTTCCAATAAAACCCTTTTTGGGAGTAGGAACTGGTTTTGCTAAAGGCAATTAAAACAAGCCAAGTATGTAAAAATAGCAAAGACTAAATTGCCACATTCAACATTGTCTAAAAAGAATCTTACAGAGTAAATTATCAAATGACAAATTCAAAGATATTGATACCTGGTATGTAGGGATCATCACGAGTATCCTGCCAGTCAACCTCATCTTCAGAGCTATCACTGTCTTCATAAGGATGTACTTTTCGATAATTTTCAAAGGAAATGGAAACTTAAAAGGTAAAATAGTTGAAAATTTATTTAGGAACACATTACAAGTATTTTCTACCACCCAATGGAGTTGTCCCAGTAGAGTCATTGTACCTTTGCTATCTCCATTGAATTTTTTTTCTTCACGCCTAAGCTGTGCATCATATTCTCTGTCAAATTCCATCTGTAGCATCTGAGCCAGCATTAGGTCGCTGGAGGTGTCAATGTTTTCTCCAGTAATAAATGGTCCTTCAGCAACACTATTCAAGATAAGGCAATATAAACTAATACAATGCGGTTGTGTAACAGATGCTACTGATTATGAAGGTAAGATGTGCCTTTTCAGTGTTAAAATTGTACTGAAGACACAATGGGAAAGAACTCTACCAAACCATTTATAGTCTCCTGCCCAGCTGCCCTGGCCAATGGCACGCATCTGTGAGAATACCAACTAAGAGTGCTACAAGAGATGGCTCAAGGGTCTATAATAAGATCCAGACTGAGGCCCAGAATCCACTTATTCTGTGTTCTAATCAAAGGAGAGATTAAATTTTTTAAAAAAAGATAAACTACAAAGACTGGATCAAAACCATACTCCACCTCACAATTTGCTAACTTGGAGACAAACTAGTTTAACTGTTGCATTAACATGAAATAACTAAAACCCAGAGAAATAAGAATGGTTTGCCTACTGAAAAGTAGTCACAGAAACACTGACTCGATTGGATTTTCAGTATGGTCCTCTTTCTACTGCACTGCACTGCCAAAAATATTTCTTAATTATTTGTCATTACAATCACTAATCAAATTCTAAAACTTTGTTATAATAAGCTGTCAGATAAAATAGGTTCTTGGCGAATTTTACTTACGCAACTTCAGGAAAAGCAGCGGCTTCTTCTTCTAATTGCAATTCTTTAGCCAACTGTTCACTCATTACATCAGCCAAAGAACAAGATACTGTATTTTGAGGGGTAGCCCATGGACACTATATAAAAGGGGGGAAAAACACATCAAAAAGCAGCCCATTTAATGATAATAAAATAAAGTATCTCCCAAACTTGCAAATAAAGTTATCTTTTGAGCATTTAAACTAGGTAAACCTATCCAAAATTAATGATTAGCATTTTTTATTATTTTTATTAGAGAAGTTATGAGCTTACAAAACAACCATACGTAAATAACGTAAAGAATTCCCATACATCACCCCTCCACCAACACCTAACATTGTTGTGGAACATCTGCTACAGATTATGAAAGAACATGATCAAACTATTACCACTAATAGTGGTACACCATAGTGTAGACTTGGTATATGTTTTCCATACACCCCCTATTATTAACACTATGTATTAGTATTGTACATTTGTTATAATTCATGAGAGAACACTCTCATATTTGTACTGTTAGACACAGTCCATCTTTCTGAATGAGTAGCTTTTGAAGAAATCTCTTCAGTCTTCTAAATTTACAAGTGTGTCAGCCCTCTCAATACATCTTGAGATGTTAAAACAGAAACAACAAAGCTATAGCATCTGAACTTTAAAAGCTGAGAATCAGACTCCTGGAACAATATGACCAAAGCAAAGTAATATTCTGTGAGACTCTTCTCAAGCAGCCAGCCAGTCAGCCTTCCTCAATGATATCACTATGTTAGCCCTCTTGAAATACAACTGTAGGTTTATTTCACAACCCATAATTTTTGAAGGGGCGAGCATTACTTAGCAGCAGCAAATGATTACATTCTATATTCTAATGTAAGACCATTAATACTGAATAAGATGTCTATGCGTCTCATGAGTCTGCCCAGCACTTTCCATTCCCCCTTCAATGAGTCTAACTCAAAGTATCATAATCCTATTACCAGGTTACTATAAGAGTTACTGTAACAGTCTCCTAATTTTTTTGCTTCCAGTCTTGTCTCCATTCTCTACACCAAAACACAGTGGTTTTTCTAAAATACAAATTTGATTGGTTCAGTTTCCTTGATTAAAACTCTTTGTTTCCCATTGCCTTGAGGATAAAGTCCAAACTCATTCTTTAGCAGCTTACAAGGCTCCTTGTGATCTGGTCTTATATCTTGCTGTTCTCTCCTTTATTCTCCTCACTGTTAGAACACTCTTTTCTACCCTCTCTCCCACCCAGCGTACTTTCTGTTTTCTTAAACTTTTTATTTTTAAATAATTTCAAACTTACAATACAGTTGTAAAAATAATATAAAACCCCTACAGAGAACTCCAACATACCCCTCAATACCCAGACCACCAATTTTAACACTTTGCCATATTTGCTCTATCGATTCATCGAGAAATTATTTTCCTTCCAGTCACACCTCAAACGCACAGAATACATCCTTTTCCAAGCCCCTTTCACCTCACATTTAAATTCCTATGATAGGAAATGGATGTAGCTCAAGTGGTCGAGTATCTGCTTCCCATCTATGAGGTCCCAGGTTTGAACCCCAGTACCTCCTACAAACAAAACAAACGAAAAAAAAAACAACTGTCATTGGGGAGCGGATGTAGCTCAGTGGTTGAGCACCTGCTTCCCACGTACGAGGTCCTGGGTTCAATCGCCAGTACCGCCTTAAAAAAAAAATTCCTATAATAACCATTTATTCATTTATTTCTAGCATCTCATTCATTCCATAGTTTACTAAAAGATTATTCTTTCTAGAACACTAAATTATATTCCATTACCACAATTCCCCACTCCAACCAGGACCATGATATAAATACAATTTATTTGTTGGTTTTGATTAGCAGGTAAAACCTTTTTCCATTGCTTAATTGTTGTCTCTGTCGATTAACTTCTTTGAGCCACATATTAACGCAAAATCTCTTACTCAATATTAATCCTTTGTTTTTCTGCAATTCCTTCTATAAAGTATTCTCTCTATATAGAGGCATATCATTGTTTAACTTTTACCACAGCCACAAGTTATAAAAATCAATCTGTATCTTTTTCTAATTCCTTTCTGAGAATTCTTTAAAGAAACTGAAAAAAAGTTACAGAAGCCTACAGATTCTCTTGTTACTTAAAATTGGACCAGTATACTGCCCTTGGCCTAGAAATGCTAGGTTTGATCAGTTCCCAAGTCCAAGTTCCAATGAACATGTATCCTCTAAGTCAGAATTCTCAATCATATTTTGCAATGACTAATAGTGTAACAGACAACATTTTAATATAATCTATATTTAAGTCACTTGACTAAATATATGATTATTTACATAGATTATATGTCATACAAGTGAGTAGTTACAATAACATATCCATTTTATTGATTCAGAAACTGAGACACAGAGAGGTTATTTAATCCAAGATAACATTGTAGATGAAGTGCTGAGGTTTGAACCAAGGCAGTAGGACTCAAGAGGCTATACTCTTAGTCATGTTGCTACACTGCTTCCCTAATTGCCTTATCCTAGAATGTACACTATTGTCTACAGTATAAAATCCAAATTCCTCAGCAAGGAATGCCCTTTACAACTTGCTCTAATTTATATTTACAGTCCCATCCCTCATATATTTTACGTACTAAGAACACTAATTACATGTGAACCATAGCAAACTTTCACTCCTCCATGCCTTCACACATGTTCTTCTTTCAATGTTTTTCCCCTTCTCTATTTTTCTCATCTAAATGCTCTATGAAGGCCTCACTGTATAAACACTGTATTAGAGTGGTTAATGCATCAGCCCCAATAGAACATGAGCCCCTTGAAGGATAGGGCCTTCTCATCCCAAAGCCCAACATAGAGCTTGGGACATAAAAAGGCACTCAAGTTATTTGCTGAATAATATGTGCCTAAAGGAAACAATGGAGATGACATTAATGGAACTGCCATTGTCCCTAGGATGTAGAGGTCTGGTGTCTTTTTACATTCCTACTACTCAAAAATCCTTTCCTCCATCTTAAAGTCTGCCCCTTTGCTCACCCATTTGTGATGCATACTAGTCTTTTGCCCATGGCCAATTAATTCTATGATGTAAAAGAAAATATAAGCAACTCAGAAGAGGCAAAAATGATAGGTAGTATTTTGTTATTTTGAGGCAGAGATTTACCTACTCCCAAAATTGATTGAATCTGAAGGCGAAGCATGTGGAGACCGCAGGCAGATACGCTAATTTCCTACTTCTACTGATCATCTCTTCTCCTTGGAGCCTTAGACTTCAGAACTGGTACTTATACTGACCAGTTCAGCTGGGCTACTTCACACTGAGGCAATTTCTTGGGGTGAGGGTAAATAAGTAAAGATTGCAAAAAGTTTACCAACTCCTGTGCCTTGGAATGAATCCCAAACTCTTCAAAGCAGCACTCAAAAGCCTTCCATAAAGTTTTCTGGGAGAAGCCTTCAAAGACTGACCCACAAGGGACAGCTGCCAGGCAGGCGGCAGACCCCCCTCAGGATTTCCCCACCAGCTGGCAAGAGTGATGCACAGGGGGTTGGAGGCTCCTCTAACAAATGGCATCAGGGATGTACTTAAGGGAACCCTCTGTTATCATTTGTAACTGTTCAGTAAATCAAATGGCCCTCATAAATAATTTATAATTGATGCTAATATAATAAACCTATGGAGATGAGGAGGAAGGGAGACCCTCCATAATCTTGCTCTATTCTAGCTTTCCAACCTTATTTCCCACTATTCCCTTCACTAATATAAACTCCCCCATAGCATCAAGATCTGATGCAAACCCCGTAAATTCCTTTTTTAAAGCCCACAACCAGTTCAGTTGATTCTTTTCTGTTTGCTGAGGAACATCAAGACCTATCCTATTTTCTTCTCCTCCGGGAAACTGTCACCACTAAACTCTGTTTCTTGTGGTTCTTCACTATTACCACATTGTCCCAAACTTGGCTGGTTGCATCTGAGAGGGCAATAATAATCCCCTTTCTTTCCAACTCCTAAAGATGCACCCCTGAGCTTCTTTTTAAGTTTTACTGCTGACAACTACGGGGAAAGCAGCAAGTAAAACAAAAAACAGCATACGTGAAGAAGGCAAATAAACCATAACCCACAAGAAAGTCCCCTTTTTAACCAAGCAGTCAGAAAATACAATCTAAGGCAGAATATTTACGTGGGTAATTTTACATATCAAGACAAGAGCTTCTGGAAAAAGTGATCCAAGTCTATACAATAATACTAGCCCATTAAAAAAACAAACCAAAAAACCCTTTATTTTAGAATAGCTTTAAACTTATAGAGAATCTGCACAGAGAATTCCCATATATCACCACCCAGTTTCCCCTAATATTAACATCTTACATTAGCATGGTAGGTTTGTGAAATTACTGAACCAATATCAATGTATTACTATTAACTAAAGTCCATACTTTATTCAGATTTCCTTAGTTTTCCTTTAACATCCTTTTTATCTTCCAGGATCTCATCCAAGATACAACATTACATTTAGTTGTCATGTCTCCTTAGGCTCCTCATGCCTGTTAGTTTCCCAGCCTTTCCTTATTTTTGATGACTGACGGTTCTGAGTACCACTAATCCATTTCTTATAGCTCCCTTTTTCCTACAGAGCTACACACTGCTTCACTTTTGCCTACAATTTACCAATCTTCCCTACCTGGAATATTCCCTAAAACTTTTTGTCCATAATAGCAGTTCTACATTTTGTAACTGGCATCCTGGGACCCAACCCAATACCCTTTTAGGGGATCTGCAAGGTCAAATTTATTTTCATAATAGTAAAAAGACATTATTTGTCTCTTCTACTTCTCATTCTCTTAAGAGTAGAGTGGAGTTTTCCACAGTCTAAATAATGTGTGATGTCAATATCACACTGATGGCTAATAAAATATGTGTGCCTGTGGATTCTGTGTTTTCTAAAATTTTCTAATGTCTAGGATATAAATACACGCATTTTTGAAGATAAAATGTTTGCTCTCAGTAATTCTACTATGCTTTTACTACCCATCTTTGATTACACCTACCATAAACAATCTATATATCTCCGTGAGGATGGATAATTTTTTTCATATACTTCAAACAAAACATATTGCAACAGACTGAATAAAGAAAGATCTGAGAATCCAGCTCTCTTATATTAAGACACACATTAAAAACATTTGGAAAAATACAAAACAATACTATGACTCTCTTTGCTAAATTTTGTTGTTTTGGAAAATAATTATTTTTCATACAAATGTTATTTATATTAAATATTGTTCAATGACTTTAATTTTTTAATTTCTCAGTTTTAATTTCTAATATGATAAATATTAATAGCCATAACCTACATAAAAGTTCTTTGGGGTCCCAAACAATTTTTAAGAGGGGCATATAACATTCTTTTCATTTTTCAAGACCCTCCTCAAATCTCTACCAGGCTTCTCTAATTATTTTGATCTTCCATGAGTTCAGGGAAGGAAAGGATTAAGTGATACTTGCCACCTTTGTAAGTGAAATTTTTTGTGAGGGTGGAATGTACTCTGAGCAGTTTGGCTCATTTGACATTTTTACCAGCTTTTATAGATTGTTAAACTCGAGTAATTTTAAAGGTAGAAAATATATTTACTAGCACCAGTTTTATGTCTGCCGATCTTAACCTTTTAATCAGGGCCTTCACAGAAAAAATACACAAAGTCACCTGCAGATGTAACCAAATTTGCCAATGAAACATCTTAGATTCTCTCTACAGTTCCCTCATCCACAAGATGAGAATTTTTATAAAGTTATTTTCCTTTATTTAATAGCTAATGATTCCCCCCTCTTTCTGTTAAGACCTAGCCTGAGGATCCAAAGAAATTAACGGGTGACCCCTAAAATGGAATAAATGTTCTGCTTTAGCACCTAAAAAACAATTATGAAACGAAAAAGTTGATTCCTTCACAACCTTAATTGAGGAGCACAAAATCCCAACCGAAGCACTCTTGCTCTCAAGCAAACCCTGAAAGTGACAAGAGAGTCTTTTCATCTTTTCAGCAAAAGTACGTGGAAAGGAGGAGCCTGAAAGCCACAGACAAAATGTGAAATAAACGTTTTTCTTTTTGCCTTCTAGGAAAAAGTTTACACTTTAAAGCCCAGTCAGATAATTGGATTAATAACCGTTTTTCAGTGTGTAGTGTACATCTGAGTATCAGCGTGAGAGGAAGGGAGGGTGTGCCTGGTTTTACCTTTTACTACTTCAAAAACAAATTACCAGCTAGGGTAACCACACTCGTCAAGTTAAGGAAGCAGCTTCCTAAACCATCTTTCTTTTTTCTTTTTTTGTATTATTGCGCTGACTCATTTGGCCCGTGAAAAACTAGATCAAATTTGTTTCCCCTCAAACATAAACGTCTGTAAGCGAATCCTGCTCAACTTATGTTACAGCGATTCAGAAAGCAAGATGTAGAACTAAAAAAAAGATAAAAACCCATTGTGGCCTGTGGGAGCCCCAGCCCCCAGCTCTTCCCACTCGCACCCTGGAAGCCCCTCAGCTGCTTCTCCCCTTTCCAAGTTACCTGGGGTCCCACTCTACAACTTCCCTAGTCGCCCAGGGAGCCCTCTCCGGGCTTTTCGGGAAAGAACCAGCCCAAGTGACTAAGGCAGGTACGTCAGTCCCGACCACCACTCACCTTGCTGGGTCCCCAGCCCGCTGCGGGCCGGGGCTCAGGGGATGCCACTCCGACCAGATCCATGGGAGGAGGAAGCCAGAGACAAGAACAGGGCACAGAGGTGGCAGGACCGGGAAGCAGAGTCCGCCGAGGAGGAGACAGGCGGCGAGGCAGGGGCAACCGGCCGCTGGTGCCGGTGCTGAGGTGACAGATGGCGGCGGTAGCCGCCGCGTCCGGAACTAGACCACTTCTCTTCCGCCCTCACCGGTGGGGCAATCGCTTCTGATTGGCCGCTCGTCTCGTAAGTCACCTTTCCCCGCCCCTAGGCGGACCGCACTTCCGGTCACTGCCCGCTGGGGTCTGGCTGATGGGTTCACCGTACCCTGTGCCCAGCAGGGCAGAGGCCGGTGGTGCTTCCCTGGTCCGGACTCTGCCCTGTCCCTGACCTCCTTTCCCTTCCTTCTCCCTGGAAGTCTCTGGATCTATAAATAACAAGCAAATGAGGCTTTGGTCATTCATTATTTCCCTGGTTAATTCTAATCTGGGATGATGTGGGAGACCGAAAATAGCAGGTTTAGAAAAGGGAAGCGACTGAAGAAGACCGTTGGGTTTTGTTGTTGTTGTAGTTGTTGTTTAGGGGCGGGGCGGGGCGGGGAAGTGAAAATTTGTTAACTATGTCATCTAACATTGAGCAAAAATCTGACTGCATAATAAAAGTTTTGTGATTCTGTATTTTGTAGGGAGATTCTCAAGGCGAGACAGGAAAAAAACAGTCAAGGTTTACGTTTTACTTGCTGTGTGCCAAGCACTGTTCAAAGTACTTTATTAACTCGTTTAATCCTCAGAATAACCCTGAGGAGTAAATTCTCCCATTACCCCTGCTTTACCGATAATGAAACTGAGGCACTGAAAGGTAATAAGTAGCGAACCCAAGCCATCTGGTCCGGTGACTGCCTATATGTTGGATATTCAGCCATTACAGAAATTGCACTGAAAACCCGTTTCCCCTAATTGCAGTTCTGACCAGAATCCTTAACTGTCCTTACTTGAGGTCGCTGGGGCAAAGGCCTTGATTTCCATTAGCATACAATCCTTGTCTCCTTCCCTAGAAGATCAGACGTTCTGAATCCTTCAAAAACTCCTGACTAAAAATAAGATGAAGCTATAGCTATGTAATAGGATATAGGCTTATGCTTGGCAAATGAAGTCCATTTATGGTGATAAAAGTTTAGAGAGTGTTATAAGAGGATCGTCAGAGACTATTTACTTGAGGGGTCAGGAATAATATTTTGGGAGCTCCACTGGGGGGAGAATGCTGACCCTCATTCCTGCCCTGGAAACTGGAGGAATATGAGTAGTTTCAGAGGACACCAGATTTTCCTATAGGCAAAGAAAAAAGAGAAGACAGGCTATAGAGACAAGGGAAATTTATTCACTACTGGTTGGAGCTCCAGGTTAGCACAGGGTTTGTGGGTTAATTTTATTTTTTTTTATTTTTATTTTTTTTAAGATTTATTTATTTTATTACATATCTCCCCTTCCCCCCCCGTTGCGGGGACGCGCCGAGACTTGGTCACTGCGCAGGCGCGGCTTTCCCCGCTTGTGGGCGGTCTCTGCTTCCATCACGGCCGGCTCCAGTTCGCGGGTGGCTGGCCGTGCTCGATTTGCAGGCGACCTGCCCTGCCCGTGGCGGCTTTTGCCTGTCCGTGGCAGCTTTTTGCCCTGCCCACGGCGGCTCCGGCCCGCCCATGGCGGCTTGCCATTCTCAAGGCGGTCTGCCCGCTAGGAGAGGTCCCCGGGAACCGAACCCAGGGCCTCCCATGTGGTTTC
>PVKH010045969.1:0-10444 GCA_004027955.1 Chaetophractus vellerosus
AGGGTGGAGCTGCTCGTCCACTCCCCCCGGCCCAGGCAGAGAAGGCCCAAAGGGAAGGTGATGGGGCCACTGGCCTGAAAAGACAAGGAGTCCCCAGGCAGCCCAGCCGCTTGGAAACGTTTTAAAGTTATATGTTGTTGTCTAGAAATAAGTTGGTGGCGCATATGCGAAAAGGAAAGATTTATCCTACCCTGAGGCCAGAGCACTTTTCTTTCATGCAAATAAGGATGTCAAGACTGAGCAGGGAGAGCGCCCCCCTTCTCACTCTCCCCCTCCTCTGCTCCTCTCCTCCCTTCCTCTCCTCCCTGCCCCTTCACTTTCTCTCCCTCTCTATCTCTTTCACTCTTTCTCACTCCCTCTCCTCTCTCCTTCCTTCTTGCTTTCTCCCTCTCTCCCTTCTCCCTCTCTCTCCCTGCCTCCCTCTCTGTCTCCCTCCTCTTCACTCACTCTCTCTCTGTCTTTCTCCCTCCCCCAGTGCCTTTGGGCAACACAGTGAGCAGGGAGGGCTGCGCCCCTGGCCTGGCCTGGCGGCAGCTTTGCGTCCTGTCCCGTGCCCCCACCTCAGGAGGCGGGCTCAGCTCAGGTCCGTCCCATCCCCGGGGGCGGCCCCAGCGCAGTAAGGCCCAGCTCGGCCCCCACCCAGCCTCTCCAGCTCTTTAGGGCGTGAATGCGCCCAAGCTGGGGACAGGAGGGAATGAGCTCTCTCCCCCTCCTAAGAGGACGCACCCCCAGGAAAACCTGTGGGCCCCCCTCTATTCCCCTGCATCTTGCCGAGGGGACACTGAGGCCCGGGGGCAGCTGCCCCTCCACCAGGGGTCTCCGACGTGGGTTTGGTGATTGTCTTGGGCTTTACAAATGTTTTCCCCAAATCCCTAAAAAGAAAGGGATCATAACTCAATTGAACTGCCAGGCATGTGCCCCGGCCTCTTGGGGGGGCCACGCGCCATGAATTCCCCAGCGGTGACGGTCGATTTCGGCTCTGGCTTCACACGCTGTGCTGCCAACCCTGCTGGCAAGCGTGACCGCGCCACCTCGCTGTGGGGCGCTTCGCCCGTGGAGGACCCCCCACCCCACCCCGGTCCCCACACGCCCTGCCTCTGTCCGAGGAGGACCCGCCCAGGGCAGTGGGACCGTGGGCTCATACACCCCCAGTTTCCCCTCTCCCCTGCTGCGCCCCTCCATGCCGCACCCCTCCCTGCCCTCCCCACAGCCCTCCGCAGTGGGTGCTCCTCAGCCCCCCGTGCCCTGCATCACTCTGAGACCCCCGTCGCGGATCCCACGAGCCTCTGCGTTCCTCCGCCCAGGCCCACGCCCCCTCCGGGGCTGCTCTGGGTGGGCGACCTCCTCCAGCCCTGCAGCCCCTCCCCCGTCCCAGGGCGTGACCTGATCTCTGGCTGGACACACGCCCACCCCTCCGGCCCTGGCCAGAGCAGGGAGCGCCGTGCCCAATAGAGCTTCCCTCTTTGCGCTCCTTGGCCTGGGAGGTCGCTGGCTGGCCGTAGCCCCACCTGCACCTGCCCTCTTCTGGGGAGGGTGGTCCCCTGGGTCTTCTCCCCCTGCTGTCTGGCCTCTTGGCATCCGGGGGGAGGGCGGGGTGGACGGGGCAGGGCCCTGAGCGCGAGCAGCTTCAGGTCTCGTGTCCTCCTCCTTGGAATGGGGGTAATCGGTGCACCCGTCCCGGAGGGCTGGGGGAGCCGTAACGGGGTCAGCACGCCCAGCCGTGAGCCCAGAGAGCGGGCATGGGCAGCGCTGGGCCTGGGGAGGCTCCCTCTGCCCTCCCAGCCTTCCCCGTGGGTGCAGCGGCATCCCGCGCGTCTGCTGCACGTGCCTTGTCTTGTCACTCCGTCTCGCTGTCGCCCTCTCAGGCTCCCAGCTCCTCCCGAGTAGGTGGGCGAGCACCTATTGAGCACCTCGTGTACAACAACATCTCTTATGTTGTCCTCTCCTCCCATCCAGCAAGGAGGCCCCTAGGAAGGCGGGTTTCCCTGTTTCACGAAGCAGGGGGCTCCTTCTCGGGGGAGGCAGGAAGCTGCTCGCTGGATGCGTCCCCCGTCTGTCCTCCTCCAAGCTGCTGCTCCCGCCGGGCCCACGGCTCAGCGGGCCCCCTGCTGGCCCCCTGCCCACGCTTCCACGGCCTTGGCCCCGACCGCACAGGCCATTGTCACCTCCCTCATTGGCCTATGAGCTCCCGAGCCCAGGAACGGCCAGGGCGCCCCACTCTGTGGTGGTTTGCAGCTGGGCGGACCCCAGAAAATCTGTTCTTGAAGTTAACCCCTTCCTGTGAGCGGGAGCTCATTGTAAGTAGGATCTTTGGGTGAGTAGGATGTTAAGTTAAGATGTGACCACCTCATTCAGGGTGGGAGTCCTTCACAAGAGAATGAAATTCAGACAGAAAAAGGGAAAGCCATGGAAGCAAGAAGCTGGAAGCAACAGAGCCTGGAAGAGCAGGGAGAGGCTAACGGGTGCCACCCTGTGCCCTGCCACGTGGCAGAGGAGCCCAGGATCGGTGGCAGCTGGTCTTCGGGAAAAAGGTATCAACTGATGGTGCCTTGATTTGGACATTTTCATGGGTTCGAAATGGTAAGCTTTTAAAGCTAATAAATCCCCATACGTAAAGTCAACGCATTTTATGATCTCCGCTTTATATAGCAAACTAAAAAGATTTTGGTGCCAGGAGAGTGGGGTACTGCTATTGCAAATACCAAAAATGTTAAAAAGGCTTTGTAATTGGTTAATAAGTAGAGGAAAAAGAATTGTGAGCTGCTGGATAAAAGTAAAAGGCCTGCTGTGAAGAGACTGTTGGAAGAAATATGGATGCTAAAGGTTTGGGCAGAAATGATGACTGTGTCACTGCAAACTGGAAGGAAGGTGGTCCTTGCTTTAAGGTGGCAGAGGACTTTGCAAGATTGAGTCCTGAAGTCGGATAGAAGGGGGGATTTGAAAGGGATGAGCCTGGATATTTAGCCGAGGAGATTTCCAACCTACATGTGGAAAGCGCACCTGGGCTTCTCCCTGCAGCTTATGGCAAAATGCGAGAGGAAAGGGAGAAGCTGAGAACTGAACTCCTGGGCACAAAGAAACCAGAAATTGCTGCTTTGGAAAATTCCGAGCTTTTGGAAAAACAATTCCCCAGGGAATAGTGCCGCGTGTGAGGGCTTAGCTGGGCGTGGCACTGGTCAGCCATCTCAGGGCCTGTCAGGATGGGAGACGGGTCATCCAGGAAGGAGCTGTGGAAGGCCTAAAGGTCTGGTGTCGGGACCCCTGTGTACTATGTGCAAAACTGACAAGCTTTTTTGTGTGTGTGCAAGATTTGTGTGACTGGAACTGCTGCCAGCCTGGACTACAAGGGACAAAAAGGGACAGAAGGGAGGAAAAACGACTTCAGAGGCAGAACCATGGAAGCTGCGGGCTGGACTGAAGACATCTTCTCGGCTCAGAGGGCAGACGCCCCCCCATGTGAGCGGAAAGGGTGAGGGTGCCTGAGCGTGGAGAGCACAGCCCTTCCGCCTGGCGGTTCACGGAAAGCACCCCAGGTTCCTCAGAGTCACCCCGAAGCTTGACAAGGGTGGAGCCAAGAACCGGTCTGTCACCCCAAAGCCTGGAGATGGAGCCTTCACCCCAGTGCTTGGGGAGAGGGAGGCCACTGCGCAAGCTTTGGAAAGGGGGAGGCTGCCGCCCGCTGGGTCAGGGCTGCAGGACAGCGTTTCTCCCTAGAGGGCTCGCAGCCCTTGAGATCCCAGGCCTTTGCCTGCGGGCTTTCAGAATTGTCGGGACCCATGACCCCTGTTTCCCTCTCATTTCTCCCTGTGGCAGTAGGAACATTCATCCTATGCCTGCCCCTCTGATGTCTACTGGAGACTTGTTCTCTAGGAGTCACAGGTCCACAGCCAGAGGGGAGCTGTGCCCGGGACAGAGCACACCTGTAACTGGTTTTTCTTTTCTTTTCTTTCTTTTAACTTTATTTTGTACATTTAATAATTGAAAATATAAACAACTAAAAACTAAAAAGTAAACACAGATGAATAAAATACATACATTTCACAATTAAATGTTCTGGATACATATAAATTTTGTTTTGAATTAAACAATATGTTACAAAATATATTTGGTCATAGTAACACAATCATACAGTATTTGTCCTTTTGTGTCTGGTTTGCTTCACTGAACATAACATCCTCCAGGTTCATCCATGTTATCATATGCTTTACGACTTCTTTTCTTCTTACAGCTGCATAATATCCCATCGTGTGACTAGACCACAGTTTGTATATCCATTCATCTGTCGATGGACACCTGGGTTGTTTCCATCTTTTGGCAATCGTGAATAATGTTGCTATGAACATTGGGGTGCAGATGTCTGTTCATGTCAGTGCTCTCAGTTCTTCTGGGTATATACCCAGTAGTGGTATTGCTGGGTCATGTGGCAAGTCTATATTCAACTTCCTTAGGAACTGCCAAACAGTCCTCCACAGTGGCTGTGCCATTCTGTATTCCCACCAACAGTGAATAAGTGTTCCTGTCTCTCCACATACTCTCCCATACTTGTAGTTCTCTGTCTTTTTAATACTGGCCATTCTGAGAGGTGTGAAATGATACCTCATTGTAGTTTTGATTTGCATTTCCCTAATCATGAGTGATGTTGAGCATTTCTTCATGTGTTTTTTGGTCATTTGTATTTCTTCTTTGGACAATTGTCTATTCAAGTCTTTTGCCCATTTTAAAAAATTGGGTCATTTGTCTTTTTATTGTTGAGTTGTAACAGCTTTTTATATATCCTGGATATTAAATCCTTATCAGATATGTGATTTCCAAATATTTTTTCCCATTGAGTTGGCTATCTTTTCACCCTTTTGACAAAGTTCTGTGAGGTGCAAAAGTGTTTAATTTTGAGGAGGTCCCATTTATCTATTTTTTCTTTTGTTGCACGTGCTTTGGGTATAAAGTCTGAGAAACCACCACCTACTACAAGGTCTTGAAGATGTTGCCCTACATTTTCTTCTAGTAGTTTTATGGTCCTGGCTTTTATATTTAGGTCTTTGATCCATTTTGAGTTGATTCTTGTATAAGGGGTGAGATAGGGGTCCTCTCTCATTTTTTCGGTTATAGATATCCAGTTCTCCCAACACCATTTGTTGAAGAGACTCTTTTGTCCTGTTAACATGGACTCAGTAGGCTTGTCAAAAACCAGTTGACTGTATAGATGAGGGTTTATTTCTGGGTTCTCAATTCTATTCCACTGATTGATGTATCTATCTTTATGCCAGTAGCATGCTGTTTTGACCACTGTAGCTTTGTAATATGTTTCAAGGTCAGGCAGTAAAATTCCTCCCACGTCACTCTTCTTTTTTAGAATGCTTTTGGCTATTCAGGTGCACTTTCCCTTCCAAGTGAATTTGGTAATTGTCTTCTCTAATTCTGTAAAGTAAGCTGTTGGGATTTTGATTGGTGTTGTATCAAATTTATAAGTTAGATTGGGTAAGATTGACATCTTCATGATATTTATTCTTCCAATCCATGAACATGGAATGTCTTTCCATTTGTTTAGGTCTTTTTTTTTTTTTTAAAGATTTATTTATTTTCTTACATATCTCCCCTCCCCTCCACTGTGGCGACGCGCCGAGACTGGTCACTGCGCAGGCGTGGCTTTCCCCGCTTGTGGGCGGCTTCTGCTTCCATTCACGGCCGGCTTTCAGTTCGCGGGTGGCTGGCTGCGCTCCATTCGCAGGCGACCTGCCTTGCCCGTGGCGGCTTTTGCCCTGTCTGTGGCAGCTTTTTGCCCTGCCCACGGCGGCTCTGGCCTACCCATGGTGGCTTGCCATTCTCAAGGCGGTCTGCCCTCTAGGAGAGGTCCCCGGGAACCAAACCCGGGGCCTCCCATGTGGTATGCTAGCGCCCTATCCACTGGGCTATCCAGCCGGCCCCTTAGTTTAGGTCTTTTAAAATTTCTTGTAGCATTGTTTTGTAGTTTTCTGCATATAGGTCCTGTACTTCTTTGGTTAAATTAACTCCTAGGTATTTGAATCATTTTGTTGCTATTGAAAATGGAATTTTCCCCCTGATTTCCTCCTCAGGTTGTTCAGTACTAGTGTACAAAAACATTACTGATTTTTGCATGTTGATCTTGTATCCTGCCACTTTGCTGAACTCATTTATTAGCTCAAGTAGCTTTGTTGTGGATACTTCAGGATTTTCTAAGTACAGGATGATGTCATCTGCAAACAGTGAGAGTTTCCTTCCTCTTTTCCTATTTGGATGTCTTTAATTTTTTTTCTTGTCTAGTTGCCTAGCTAGAACTTCTAGTACAATATTGAATAACAATGGTGACAGTGGGCATCCTTGTCTTGTTCCCAATCTTAGAGGGAAAGCTTTCAACCTTTCCCCATTGAGTATGATGTTGGCTGTGGGTTTTTCATATATGGCTTTTATCAGATTGAGGAATTTTCCTTCTATTCCTATCTTTTGAAGTGTTTTTATCAAAAAAGGATGCTGGATTTTGTCAAATGTCTTTTCTGCATCGATTGAGATGATTGTGTGTTTTTTTCCCTTCAATTTGTTAATGTGGTGTATTACATTGATTTTCTTATGTTGAACCAGTCTTGCATACCAGGAATAAATCCTACTTGGTCGTGCTGTACAAGTCTTTTGATATGCTGTTGGATTCGATTTGCAAGTATTTTGTTGAGAATTTCTGCATCTATGTTCATTAGAGAGATTGGTCTGTAATTTTCTTGTCTTGTAGTATCTTTATCTGGCTTTGGTATTAGGGTGATGTTGGCTTCATAAAATGTGTTGGGTAATTTTCCCTCTTGTTCAATTTTTTGGAAGAGGTTAAACAGGATTGGTGTTAATTCTTTTCGAAATGCTTGGTAGAATTCACCTGTGAAGCCATCTAGTCTTGGATTTTTCTTCGTTGCGGGATTTTTGATGAGGGATTCAATCTCCTTAAATGTGATTGGTTTGTTAACTTCTTGTATTTCTTGTAGCATCAGTGTAGGTTGGTTGTGCATTTCTAGGAGTTTGTCCATTTCATCTAGGTAGTCTAGTTTGTTGGCATACAGTTTCTCATAATATCCTCTTATGATTCTTTTTATTTCTGTGGGGTTATTTGTAACTTCCCCCCTTTCATATCTGATTGTATTTTTTGCATCTTCTCTCTTCTTTTCTTTGTTAGTCTAGCTAGGGGTTTGTCAATTATATTGATTTTCTCAAAGAACCAGCTTTTGGTTTTGTTGATTTTCTCTATTGCCTTTTTGTTCTCATTTTCATTTATTTCTGCTCTAATTTTTAATATTTCTTTCCTTCTGCTTGCTTTGGGATTGATTTGCTGATCTTTTTCTAGTTTCTCTAGTTGTTCAGTTAAATCTTTGAGTTTAGCTCTTTCTTCTTTTTTAATGTAGGCATTTAAAGCTATGAATTTCCCTCTCAAGACTGCATTTGCCGTATCCCATAAGTTTTGATACATTGTGTTCTCGTTTTCATTTGTCTCGATATATTTACTGATTTCACTTGCAATTTCTTCTTTGACCCACTGATTATTTAGGAGTGTGTTGTTCAGCCTCCATACATTTGCAAATTGACTTTTTTCCTGTCTATTATTGTTTTCTAGTTTCATTCCATTATGATCTGAGAAGGTGCTTTGTATAATTTCAATCTTTTTATCTTTATTGAGAGCTGCATTGTGCCATAACATGTGGACTATCCTGGAGAAACATCCATGGGCACTTGAGAAGAATTATAACCTGCTGAGTTTGGATGCAGTGTTCTGTATATGTCTGTTAGGTCTAACTTGTTTATCATACTGTTCAAGTTCTCTGTTTCCTTGTTGATCTTCTGTCTAGTTGTTCTGCCTAACGATGTGAGTGGGGTGAAGTCTCCAACGATTATTGTAGAGATGTCTGTTTCACACTTCAATTTTGCCAGAGTTTGTCTCATGTATTTTGGGGCACCCTAGTTAGGTGCATAGATAATTAAGTTATATCTTCCTGGTGGAATGTCCCTTTTATTAATATATAATATAATATATAGTATTAATATACAATGGCCTTCTGTATCTCTTATAACTTTTTTGCATTTAAAGTGTGTTTTGTCTGATATTAGTATAGCTAATCCTGGTTACTATTCATGTGGAGTATCTTTTTCCAACATTTCACTTTCAGCCAGTTTGTATCCCTGGGTCTAAGGAGAGTTTCTTTGTAAGCAGCATATAGATGGCTCATGTTTTTTTAATCCATTTTGTTAGGCTGTATCTTTTGATTGGGAAGTTTATTCCATTCACATTCAATGATATTACTGTAAATTCACTATTTACTTCCTCCATTTCATTCTTTGGTTTTCATATCACATCTTGTTTTTGTCTAACTTTTTACTCTTTTGGTTATCTGCTATTCTTTCATCTATACTCTCCTCCAAGCCTGTCTCTCCTGTTTTTTTCTTTCAGGTTCTAAAGCTTCCTTTAATATTTCCTGCAAAGGTGGATTCTTTTTTTGCACACTCTCTTAGTTTCTGTTTGTTTGTGAATGTTTTATACTCACCCTCATATTTGAAGGACAGTTTTGATGGATAAAGAATTCTCGGATGGCAGGTTTTCTCTTCCAGTTTCCTGATTGTATCATACCACTGTCTTATAGCCTCCATGGTTTCTAAAGAGAAATCTGCACTAAGTCTTACTGGATGTCCCTTGTATGTGTTGGTTTGCTACTCCCTTGCTGCTCTGAGAATTTTCTCTTTATTTTTGACATCTGACATTCTGAATAGTATGTGTCTTGGAGTAGGTCTATTTGGATTTATTCTGATTGGGGTTTGGTGTGCTTCTTGGACATGTAAGTTCACTTCTTTCGTGAGAGTTGGGAAATTTTTAGCTACTATTTCCTCAAACACTCTTTCTGCCCCCTTTCCCTTCTCTTCTGGAACTCCGAGGACACATATGTTGTTGCGTTTTATGTTGTCGTTCAACTCTCTGAGCCCCTGCTCAATTTTTTCCATTCTTTTTTCTCCCCGTGCTTTTGTCTCTTCAATTTTAGCTGTTCTGTCTTTGGTGTCACTTATTCTTTCTTCTATCATTTTGAGTCTGCTGTTGAATGCCTCAAATGCGTTTTTGATCTCACCCATTGTGTCTTTTCTTCCCATGATCTCTGTTACTTTTCTGTTCAGGATTTCAAATTCTTCTTTGTGTTCACTCAGTGTCTTCTTGATGTCCTTTATCTCTGTAGCCATATTGTCTTTCAACTCATTAATAGATTTTGGAAACTTGTGTGCATCTTGCTGACTAGTTCTTTTAAATTCTGCATCTCTTCTGGGGCTTTGATATATTACTTTTCTTAGGCCATGTCTCCTATTTTCTTAGTATGGCTCATAATTTTTTACTGATGTCTAGGCATCTGATTGAGATGTAGTTTACTCAAATGCTCAATTTCTTTCTCTTTTGTAGGGATTTAGTGGCAGGAGGCTGTGGGTTACCACTGCTCTTTGATTTTTGGCTCGACCTGCACTGTTAGGCTTGTCCTGCTGCTTTCTCAAAACTGGGCACTGGACCCAGTAATTTGCTATATAGTCGCTTCCTAGGGCCTTGGGCAGGAGGCTATAGAGGCTAGAAAATGCCTCTCCTACTTATTTTTAATTTTCTTGTGTGCACTTCCTTGGTCTGCCAGTAGATGGCGCTCTTTGGCAGCTCTCAGTTCAATGCCTTGTTGGAGTGTATTTGTTGCAACACAGAGGGGATCAATGTGATAGAGCTTCCTGTCTGGAGGCTAGGAGCCTTGTGATTCAAACTTTCTTTGAGACAGTTCTCCAGCCTTCTCTGGCAGCCCGCTGTCCCTTTTCCCCCTGGCTAGGAAATATTTCCATTCCCCCCTGAGTCCTCAACAATCAGTCCCTGTTAGTAGAGAAGGAGATTGGGAGGGGAGTATAACTTTAGCCCCTTTCAGGCTCCCAAGGCAAACAATGGCGCAGCCCCACCCGGCCTGGAAGGGCTCTTGGGACACAGCAGACCAAATTTGTGGTCAGAAGCTGAGTCAGCCTTAGGCTGTGTCCCTCTCTCTCCAGTTTCCTGGGATGGTGGATCCCTGGAGCCCCCTTTGTCTGTAGTTGCAGGCCCAGGGGCCGGAGAATTTTGAAGTGTCTTTAGTGTGGGGGAGGGTGCCGGCAGCAGCAGCTGCTGGTTCCAACTCACAGTTCTGTTCTGGCGATTTCCCTCCTTTGTCCCTCTCTCCTCTGGGCGGTGTGCAGCCTTCACCTGCCATCCTAAACCCTAGAAGATCTTTTTCGGGGCTGTTTCAGCCTGTCCTCTAGCTATTTTTCTGGAGGAGAAGAGACCCCTTGTTTTACTAGTCTGCCATCTTCCTGGAAGTGTGTAACTGGTTTTGATGAGCCTTTGTGCTTGGTATTGTTACTGAAATGATTTAAAGCTTTGGGACATTGTGATGGAATGAGTGTATTTTGCATATGG
>PVKH010045970.1:0-10445 GCA_004027955.1 Chaetophractus vellerosus
TCTGTTTGCAGATGTATTGCATTGTAATTGCCAAAGGTCTTGGGACAAAATATTAATTCTTTTAAAACATACTACAGATTTAGAAATCTTAAATGGGTCTCAGATCACTCAAAAGGTGAAAAATTATATGTTGGAAATCCATATATTCCATATGTAGGCAATGATTTAATTTAACAATGAGGATAACTTTCAAATATATTAAAACCATTTTAGAATGTCTTCACAAGGATGGCCTGATGTGAATATGATTATTTTATGACCAAAAAAGAACATTAGGAGTAGATATGCTTGAAAAAATATCTGATATGACCCATGTGGTTATGACTCTTAATGTGAGTCAATTTACTACCTCCATATTTTAATCTCAATATTCTTTTATGAACTTAAGATAATTGATCTTAAGGAGTCTATCAAATTAGTTAATTTTAAAACTCCTTAATGGGAATGGAAGTAAATTCTTATTTTACGTGGAGAATACAGAAAATTTAAAAATCTTTATAAATTCCTAAAATAATTATATTTGAATTTGAAAACATCAGGATAATTCAAGTGTATGTTAATATATGAATGTTAAAGCTACACATTCAATAAAGATGACTTTTGCCACTTTTATAAATGGAATTTTACGTGAAAATTAAAAGGAACTAATTAATAGAAAATGAAAATAAATTTTTTTATGCAATTACTTCAAAAACATATTCTCATCTTTCCCATCATAATGGCATGATTGTTTTCTTTATGTGCAGATTCCTCTCAAGATAATAATACTGCTTCAGGCAACTCTTTGAAGTTTGATCATTTGACAATAAATCATATTACAAAGTTTCTTTCTCTTTATTTTTAATACAAATGGTTTACTTCTAGAGTGTCCCTAATTTATGATGATGTGTGAAAAATGTATTGGATCAAATGTCTTTCCAGACATAATGTTCAACAACAGTCAATTTAGTAAAAAGCATCCATATAATCAGATCTTTAATATTATGCAGCTATATGTAATCTGTGTAATGGCTTTTTTTCAGATTTCAATCAATTTGGCTCTGCCATAAATATTGACATTGATAAAAACTAAACTCTATCTCAGACAAATCATAAACACATGAAATACAATCAATAAAAAGAACAGGATGCAAACCATAGAATAAAATATTTTATTAGTGGAACTTGTAATTAACTATTTAAAAAATAAATGTTTTATTGGCTGAAAAATTATGCTGAACCTATAGGAGAGAATCTTCTGTTATGTAAAAATAATCCTTTCAAATGAATTTATACTTGTCAAGGTGAGGTACTGAAGATGGTGCTTGATATATTAATATTTTCTACCTTTTAAAAAATATTTTGACTTATATAAGAACATAGGAAATTTTATAAAACTATGAATATCATTGCAATAAGGATATTTGCTTCAGAAAACACGGTGCTTTGACAAGGGAAACTTTTGCACAGCAGCATCAGTAGTAGTATTATAACTTTCAAACCAGATTCCTCCTAGGAAATGGTTCTGAATTTTTTCTTTTTCTTTTTTTTTTTTTAATTCAAACTAATGTTCTCCAATGTTATGAGCAGAATTTTCCAAATGAAAAATGTCTTTCATGGTTTGTAGTCAACCAAAGTGTTCTGGCTGATGTTGACCATCCACTTAAGAAGCAGATTTCTGGAAATTATTGTCTCTTTGACATTCTCGTACTCCCACATTCTCTTCTTGTGCTGAACACAAACATATGCACATACATATACATAAACATATACATATACATAAACATACACATACATGTATTCAGAGAGTTTTCATTTCAGTAGCAATATAAACCATATCCTAGTTATAATACTGTAATGGCATGAAATAAATTTTATTTGGTGCATCATCCTGCCTGGATCACTCATAATTTTCCCTTTGAAAGACCACCCCAGTTAGCCCTGCCGTGGGCATAATCACAACTAGCAGGACTTGTACCTCAATACAGTTTGGATGATAAAAGCCGACCTTAGTTCTTTCTCTGACCTCTGCCTCTTTTTCTCCCAACGACCCTTGCTGCTGCTTGTCTGAAAGGCCCTTGGTCCTTTCCCACTGCATAATTTACCAGCAAGGCCTGGATGGTAAGAAACTACCCTCAGCTTCTCCAAATGGACCTTGCCGCATGTGCTTTTTACACCACTGAGTTTGAAACTTCCAATCCCCTGAATCCATACGGTGACAATAAAGGTGAGAGCCGGGGACACACATGCCCTTTCCCCCTCCTTCTTCGACCCTGGCAGGTAGGTAAGCTCAGTGGCCCCTCAGCTGCCTCCAATTTCCCCTCCCCCTCTTATCTAACAAAGCTGAATTTGGATGTGTTCTCCATTTTCTGGTTTATCTGTGTTTACGCCTATCATTGGAAGGACTTCCACATAACACCCCAAGCAAAACAAAACCTAAAAAGATCCTCAAAGAATTGAAATCATGCAGTATGTGTTCTCTGACCACAGTGGAATAAAACATGAACTAAGTAACAGAAAATTATCAGTAAAATAGCCAAACCCTTAGAAATTAAAAAAACAAACAACACTTCCTATTAATCCATGAGTTAAAGAGAAATTATCAAGGAAAAATAATACTGTGAACTGAATGAAATAAAAATATACCAAAATGTATGGGGCACATCTAAAGCAGTGCTGAAAGATAAATTTATAGCACAGAATACATCCATTAGAAAAGAAAAAAAAACATTTATAAATAATCAAACCCCCAACCCCCCTACAACAAGAACCTAGAAAAAGCAGAGCAAAAGAAACTCAAAGCAAGCAGAAGAAAGGAAATAACATGGATAAGAGAGGAAATCAGTGAATTTGAAAACAGAAAAAAAGAAAATCAATGAAACAAAGAAGTGGCTCTTTGAAAAGATCAGTAAAATTGACAAACCTCTAGCAAGACTAACAAAGAGAGAAGATACAAGTTACCAATATCAGGATTGAAAATGGGGTATCACTACAGACAATGCATAAATAGAAAGAATAATAAATACTGTGAACAGCTCTACACAAATTAATTTGGCAATTCATATTAAATCAACCAATTCCTCAAAAACACTATCACAACTTACCTAATATGAAATAGATAATTTAAATAACTGTATACCAGTTAAGGAAATTTACATTGTAATTTTTAATATCCCAAAAAAGAAATCTCTGGACCTAGATACTTTCACTGGAGAATTCTATCAAATGTTTTAAAAAAATTAATTAAAGCCAATTTTATGCAGTCTCTTCCAGCAAAGAAAAGGAACACTCCCCAATAATTTTGATGAACTCAAAATTTTCCTGATGTCGGATTGAAAGTAAAATTTGTAATCCATGAAGTCAGATACTTAATTGAGGAGATTTCCAAGCTAAGCCTGGGAAGTGCTGCCTAGTTTCTCCTTGCAGCATATAGTAAAAGATCAGCAGAAAGAGATAAGCTGAGAAGTAAACGCTTAAGCACAAAGGAATCATAAATAGATGATTCTGAACATTTTCAACCTATCCAGGTAGGCCAGCACTGCACCTTAGATTGTCCCCGAGGTAAATTCTTGGTTGTACTGAGTAGGGATTTTCTGGGATATGAATTTTGGAAACATTTTCTTTTATAACTTTAGCGGTAGATGCCATATCTTCACATTTACCAGAACTTCTGCTGTGGAACCACTGTGCCCAGTTTTTGCTCCTTCAGATCTAGTTAATGATGGTCAGGGCTTCCTGAGTACCTCCTTGATGGGCATGATGAATCTGGGCACTGCCATTCTTTCACTTTATCCCGAGAAAGGAAAATAAATCTTTGACTACAAAAACATTTATAGAAATTTACTTCCTGATCATTCCTAAAAACTCTTCTGCTTTGTACATGCATTGTACAAAGTTACAGCAGAAAAATATGAAATATTTTGTGAATCTAGAATATAAATTAAGTAGATTAATTAGGAAAAACTAATTTCAAATAACAAGTATCATCATTGTTATTTTCTTTGAGTTTTATGTTTATATTTATATTCCATAAATATGTTCTGAACTTTCAGATAAATTTCCAAAGGTTTTCCTTTTTATATTCTGTAAGATTAAGATTAATTTAGGATGTCATGGTTGTTATAAACTAAATAAACATTTGGATGTGGAAAAAAAAATGCAGGAGCTGGGTCCTGGGCTCTGATTTTTTTTTTTAAGCATGTAAAGATGTAACAGCTTTATTGATTCATTAGGAAAAAAAAATAAAAGCTACAATTATAACCCACACTCTCACCCCTGGGCTAACTCCTTTAGCACAGATTATGGTTCATAAATACTGGTTCTCCTCAAAGTCCAAGGTTAACACGATGTATTAGTTGGCCAAAGGGGTGCTGATGCAAAATACCAGAAATCTGTTGGCTTTTATAAAGGATATTTATGTGGGATAGAAGCCCACAGTTACCAGGCCATAAAACATAAGTTACTTTCCTCACCAAAGTCTGTTGCCACATGTTAGAGCAAGATGGCTGCCTACATCTGCCAAAATGTCAGGCTTTCTGAGTTCCTCTCCCTCTGGGTTCGATCCTCTCTGGGCTCAGCTGCTCTGCTCCTCTGTGTGCTTACTTACCAGGCTCCAGCTCAAAAACTCCCAACTGCCTTCTCTGCGGTACAGTTTCTCTGTAAGTCCCTACCCACAAAGGAGGCAGGAACTCAACATCCTATTGACGTGGCCTTAATTATTGTTTAATCAAGTAAAAGTTAAACCTCTGAATCCAATACACTCTAAAATGCCCAGAGGAGAGGGCCAGTTTACAAACATAATCCAATATCTATTTTTAGAATTCATAAATAATATCAAACTGCTATACATGGCAATGATTTCTCCTGGAAATAAGATCTCATGTCCCCACATTAGGAGAATAAGTCAGAATGTATGCTGTTCTTAGTGACCTGCCTATTGGGACAAACCCCTATGTCTTGTATTATACCTGCATCTGAGAAGCATTCTAGGTGGGGGATGTGAATCCATCAGAACCTGTAATTTAACTTACAGAACAATAAAAGGGTAATTTAATAAAACAGCAGCAGTGACAGGCCCCGCAGAGATGATGCATGTCCCATTATCCCTATAGAGATATAGTGGTGAGGTCATGAGGACTAGAGAGCTGTCCCTTATAAAACTGTTAAACTCTTTAACCAAATGAACAACTTGAGCTCAGTCAGGTGCACAGCACAGTGACCCTGAGGTTGTTCCAGAGGCAGCTAGGGTTGAATGGACCCCTTGGTGCTCATGAGCCCCCTAAGCTTTCAGGAAATGATTCCCCAGAGGACAGGGCTGCATGTGAAATTGTAATTGAACAACCCTTTGCTAAAAAGAGTATATCTGAATATGGATCCTGTCAGCCATTTACGTAGATGTCAGGACTACAAATGCTGTTATCCAGGAAGGATCTGTGAAAGTGGTTTTGCCCAGTGGTTTGAAATCTCTTGAACTGCACACAACGCTTACAAAGATTTTGCTAAATTTGTATGAGCAGAACCAGTGACAGCCTGATTGAAAGTGACAGAGAAAGAACCAGTTAAAGCAAACATCACTTCAAGGGCTGAACTGTGGAACCAGGGGTCTAGACAGAAGAGATCTCCTCCAGCCAAGAAAGTGGGGCCACCCTCATGTGTGGAAAGAGGGAGTCTGTACCTGAGCTTGGAAGGGGAAGGCCATCTGCCCTGGCTCTCGAAGTGGGCAGGCCTTGTACTCCAATGTTTAGGGAGAGTGCCCCCACTCCAATGCTCAGAGACGGTGAGATCTGTGTCCTGGAATTTGCAGAGAGCCTGGTCACCATCACAATACTTGGAGCGAGTAGGCTCTATGCCCCAGCATGCCTGGACAGCCTGAGCACCCTCTTAATGCTCAGAGAGGGAGGGGTCAGGAGTGGATTAGGTCTGTGTCCTGGCATTTGCTGAAAGCCTGGCTGCCATTCCGGTGCTCAGAGAGGAGGGGCCCTATACCCCATGTTCAGGGACAGCATTGCCACTGCACAATGCTTGGAAGGGGTACCATTTATGCTCCATCAGGCCCAAAGGACAAAGCATCAAGCTACAAATTGCTCTCAGACATTTGAGATTAAATGGAGTTTGCCCTGCTGACTTTCAGACTTGTTTGGGATCTGTGATCCCTGTTTTCCTTCCAATTTCTCCCTTTCAGAATGGGAATATTTATCCTATGCCAGTCCCACTATTGTATATTGGGAGCAGATAACCTGTTTTCTAACTACCACAGGTCTACCAGACTGAGACATTTTGCCCCAGGACAGACCACATCCATAACTGATTTTGATGAGGTATTGTACTTAGCATTCGTTGTTCTAAAATGGTTTTAGGTTTTGGGGATGTTGTGATAGAATTAATTATTTTGAACATGGAAATAACATGTATTTTTAGATTCCAGAGAGCAGACTATGGTATATTTAATTGTGTACCACACTATGGACATGCCCTTTGTCTCAGTCTACATTCTACTGCGTATGGACCCATTGTAAATAGGATCACTTGAAAATGTTACTTCAGTTAAGGTTTGGCCAAGTTAATTCAGGATGGGCCTTTATCCAGATTGCTGGAGTTCTTTACAGGCAGATTTAAATTTACACATAGAGAAAGAAGACATATAGGAAAAAGCCAAAAGTCAATGGAATCCCAAGGAGAAAGAAGAAAACAACACCTGTGCGTTGCCATGTGACAGAAAAGTCAAGGACCAAGGATCAGCAGCAGTCAGCCCCAGGATGCTACAGCCTTTGGGGAGAAAGTATAACTTTGCTGATGCCTTGTGTTACAGTTTGATGTAACTATGAATTCCAAAAATCCATATTGAATCATGCTTGTAAACTGATCTGTTCATCTGGGCATGATTAGGGCATTGACTGGGCCGCATCAGTAGGGTGTTGAGCCCCACCCTTCGGTGGGTGTGGTCTCAAGTATAAAAGGCAAGGCCAAAGGCAGAGGGAGCAGATTTGAGAAGCAGTTTTTGAGAAGCAGTTCTGATGTTGGAGAGGACGCCCCAGGAATAGAAAAGTGAGCCATTCACCTAATAGTCTACAGCTGACCTTGTGGAGGAAACAGAGGAACTAAGCCCGGAGAGAAATGCAGCCCTGGGAAACCAAGAAGCCTGAACCCTGGCAAACGTCAGCAGCTGTCTTGCTCCAACATGTGCCAGTGGACTTTGGTGAGGGAAGAACTTATGCTTCGTGGCCTGGTAACTGTAAGCGTCTACCCCAAATAAATACCATTTAAAAAAACCAACTGATTATTGGTATACTGCAAAGGCACCCCTGTGGCTGACTAATACACCTTGGCTTGGGACTTCTGCTCTTAATCTTAGGAGCTAATAAAGCCCCATTATTTAAGTCAAGCCATTGTATGGTCTTTCTTTTACCACCTGGGAACTAAGACACATATCATGTTAATAGATTGGAAGATTTATCATTATAAAGATGATAATTCTTCCAAAATTGGTATACAGGGACCAGATGTGGCTCAAGCAGTTGAGTGCCCACCTCCCACATAGGAGGTCCTGGGTTCAGTTCCCGGTGCCTCCTAAAGAAGACAAACAAACAACAAGCAGGCAATGAGCTAAAACAATGAGCAGACAATGAGCACAAAAGGCAGTGATCAAGACACTGAGCAAACAATGAGCAGACCATGAGCAAAACCAAACAAGCAGGAAGTGGATGTGGCTCAAGCAGCTGAGTGCCCTCACCCCACATAGGAGGTCCTGGGTTTGGTTCCCTCTGCCTCCAAAAGTAAAAACAAACAGAAAATGAGCAGACACTGAGCAAAAAACAATAAGCAGACAATGAGAAAAACAAAACAAAAAAATGAGCAACAAAACAACAACAAGAAAACAGACAAGGGAGCCATCTCATGTAGGAAAAAAAGTATAAAAAGAAATTGATATACAGGTTTAATTTAATTTCTATTAAAGCCTCAGTAAAGTTTTGTTGTTGAAATAGACATGGTTGTCTAAAATGTATATAGGAAGAGAACGGAACCAGAATAGCTAAAACTAATTTTGAAAACAAGAAGAAAGTGGGAGGAAGAAATCTACCCAATTTCCGTAATTACTCTGTAGCTACAGCAATCAAGTCTGTGTAGTATTGGCAGATGGAAGACACGTGGACCAATGAAACAGAATAGAGAACCCAGAAATAAACCCACAATAATTTCACTAGTGATTTTTGTCAAAAGTTCAAAAGCAAATCATTGGAGGAAAGACAGACTTTTCAATAAATGGTACTGTAGCAATAAGCTATCTATAGGCACAAAAAAAAAAGAAAGAAAAGGAAAAGCACCAACTAAGTCCCATAACTTATTTTAAAAATGTAACTCAAGATGAACCCCGACTTAAATTTAAAATGTAAAATTATAAAACTTTTGGGAAAAAATGTAGAAAATCTTTAGGTCTTCAGGCTCTAGAGCAGGAGTTCTTAACAAGGGATTCATGAGCTTTAACTGAAATTCAAAAAAACATTAATCCTGTAGGGATGTGTGGGTGTGGGTGTGATATATTTATTAAATAATACACAGTATAGTGTGGACTTAGTAAGGGGTCTGTGGTTTTCATCTGACTGGCAAAAGGGTCTGTGGTACAAAAAAGGTTATGATCCCCTGCTCTAGAGATAAAGAGTTTGCAAAATTCACACTAAAAGTATGATCCATAAAAGCAAAATTTAATAAGTAGGACTTCATCAAAATTGAAAAAAAAAAGTCTGCCCTAATTAAAATTCTGTTAAGGTAATTAAAAAGACAAGCTACAGAGCAGGAGAAAATATTTGAAAATGATATATTTTATGGGATTAATATTGAGAATCAATAAAGAACTCTCACAGCTCAACCTTAAAGAACAACAATCCAATTAGAACATGGGAAAAAGACATGAGGAAACATTTCACAAAGACGATACACAGATGGCAAATGAGCAAATGGAAAGATTAGCAATACCATTAGTCACTAGGAGAAGACAATTAAAAAATACAATGAGGTATTACTGCATACCTAACACCACCAAAAGCCAGAGAGAATGCAGACTAGCTGGATCACACAATGGCACATTGATGATGGGAACATAAATTAATAAAAATCTGGAAAACAGTTTGAAAGTTTTTTGTTTTTTATTTTTAGAACTAAATGTGCAACTACTATACAACTTAGAAGTTGCACTTAAGAGCATTTATCCCAGAGAAATACCTGTACACAAATGTTTATAGGAGCTTTATTTGTTATAACCTTAAACTGGAAACAACCCATATGTCTTTCATTGTGTAAATGTTAAACAAACAAACAAGCAAAAAGTGGCACCTGTATACCATGGAATACTATTCAGCAATAAAAAGAAATGGACTTTTGATACATGCAACAACCTGGGGATCTCCAGAAAATTATGAGTGGAAAAAAGCCAATCCCAAAAGTCCATATCCTGTATTACTCCATATTCCATTTACATAACATGGTTAAAGGAAGTTATTATACAAGTGGAGAATAGATTGGAATTTTTTTTTAAAGATTTATTCTTTATTTACTACATATCCCCCCCTTTCTGTCCGTTCCCACTGCGTTCACTTTTGCGTTCTTCTGTGTCCACCCGTCCTCCCCCACTGCGGCGACCTGCTGAGTCAGCTCACCTCGTGGCGGCCTGCCCACTCACGGCGGTCCATCCTGCTCGCAAGGGTTTGCCCTGCCTGCGGCAGCCTGCCCTATCAAGGCAGTCTGCCTGCTTGAGGAGGCCCGGGAACCGAACCCGGGGCCTACCATGTGGCAAACCGGTGCCCCACCAATTGGGCCACAGCTGGCCCCCAGATCGGAATTTTTAGCATTAGGGGTGAGGGAGGTGGGGGTGAGAGGCAATGTAAAGGATCCTTGTGATGACAGAAGTGTTCTGTGCCTTGTCTGTGACAATGCCGATATCCTAGTTATGATATTGTACTGTAGTTTTTCAGGATGTTACCATTGGTGGTTGTATTGGTCAGCCAAAGGAGTGCTGATGCAAAATACCAGAAACGGGTTGGTTTTTATACAGGGTATTTATTTGGGAGAGAAGTCCACAGTTATATAAAGCATAAGTTACTCCCTCACCAAAGTCTTTGGCCACGTGTTGGAGCAAGACAGCTGTGGACATCTGCCAGGGTTCAGGCTTCTTGGGTTCCTCTCTTCCCAGGGCTCCGTTTCTCTCTGGTCTCAGCTACTCTGTTTCCTCCACAACTATGAGGCTCCCTAGGCTTTGCCTCTCTCTACAAGGCTAGCTGAAGACTATCAGGCGAAAGGCCGTCTCTATCCCGGGGCCTTCTCTCCTTCCTCAGGACCAATCTCCTCCGTCTGCTCGCCTCCCTGGGCTCCAGCATCAAAACTCCAACATCAGAACTCCAACTCAAAAACAAAAACTCCAACTCTGTCCTTTGCCATGTCTTTTGTCTTTGAGACCCCACCCACCAAGGGGCGGG
>PVKH010045971.1:0-10447 GCA_004027955.1 Chaetophractus vellerosus
GTGAATGGAAGCAGAAGCCGCCCACATGCGGGGAAAGCCGCGCCTGCGCAGTGACCAAGTCTCGGCGCGCCCCCGCAACGGGGGGGAAGGGGAGATATGTAATAAAATAAATAAATCTTTAAAAAAAAAAAAAAAAAAACCATGATCAGTAATCAGCCATGCACACCACTGTTCTTGGGGAAGAGGATGTTTATGTTCCTTTTTGTCACTAGCTACTAGCCAAGACCTGGACCCCACACCACCCTGCTCCATGGTGGGGCATGGGCACCAGTAGCCACTGTGAGAAGAGAGCAACTTACCATTCTTTACCATAATTTATCAGCCTCTTCTTCCCACTCTTCCCTGGATGCTGTGTATAGTGTTGCTCTGGCCTCTGGAGTTTCAAAAGAATTATTTCAGACCATTCCTGCCTGGTCAATAGTTGTTTTGGTGGAAGGATTGAGTACTGGAGCTCCCTACTCTGCCACCTTCCCTGGATGTACTCGTGTTCTGAATCTTAATCCACTTGTATGGGTGTGAACCTATTGTAAATAAGACCTGTTAAAGATGTCATTTTTAGTTAAGGTGTGGCCAACTGAATCAGGTTGGGCTTTAATCTTGATTATAGGAGTCCTTATAAGCAAAATCAATTCAGACATAGAGAGAGGAAAGCCACAGGAAAAGCCTTGTACAAGCCAATGGAACCAGAAGAAAAAGGAGATGTTGCCATCATGTGCACTGCCAGGTGACAGAAAAGCCAAGGACCCAAAGATTATCCAGCAGCCAGCCCCAGAATGCCAGTCTTCCAATCTGAAGGGAGAAAGCATTGCCTTCCTGACACCTTGATTTTGGACTTCTCCTAGCCTCAAAACCATGGGCCAATAAATCTCTACTATTTAAGCCAACCCATTTTGACGTATTTGAGATTGCAAGTGGGAAACTAACACACCTACTCTTAAAAAATGGGTGCATTTTATTGCATGCAAAATACAATTTTATTAATTTGATGAAATAAAATACACATAAAAATCATTCCTTTGATCTTTTTAAAGAAATATAAGCATTTGATTAATGGTCTCATTTTCTAATAAGGTGTATTTGTGCTCTATTCCCAGCTCTACCATCAACATCTGGCTCAATTTTATTTTATGCTGGAGAAGAATACAGGAACTACTCCTTCTTGCATATCTCTGAGCATCCATTTAGCAGTGGAAGTCTTCTGAGGAAATGATGGTGGAATAAATTAATGATCATACAGTACTCATGCCTTAAGGCTAAAAGAAACAATAAACTTTTCTACTTTGTTTCTTATTTTTAAGCTTTTTGTTGTATTTTCCATTCTTTTTGCTTACCATTTCATCATGGATATTTTCTACAGGACTATTTTCCTATTTGCTAATCCTTGCTTTATTGGGCTCTTGATTTCACTTGTTCAGTTTTCATTTCTAGAATTTTCATTTTGTTCTTTTAAAAAATAAATGTTAGGTCTCTGGTAAAATTCTTTATCATGTCAAATATTTTCTTGAACCTATTAATTATAGTTATTTCAAAGCCTGTGTCTATTCACTCCAACATATAGGCCACTTATATATCAGTTTCTATTATATGTATATAAAATTACAAAAACTCAGAACAGGAATCTAATCTACAGTGACACCAGATCAGTGGTTGGCTGTGACCAAGGCTAGGTGGACGGAACTACCTATAAAGAGACATGTAAAAAAATTGAGGGTGAAGGAAATGTCCTGTATCTTTCTTGTGACGGTGACTATATAGGCATCTATTCTAAATATATGTCTATTGTCAAGACTTTTTCTTTTGGCCCTGTGTAGTTATGTATTTTTTAGTTATTGATCTAATGCCAGACATTTTATATGAAATATTGCAGAGATCGTGCATGTTATTATCTTCATCCAGAGAGTCTTCATCCTACCATGAAGTCATTAAAATGGGGATAGATCATTTTGACCCATTCAGGTAGAGGAATGCAGACGTCATAAGATTGATGTGCCCCTGATTTCCCCAATTCATATGATTTACCTGCCAGGGGTCTATACTGAGAACTTGTCTATTTAAAAGGCCCCTAAAATTGATTTTTTAAAATTCCTTTTAAAATTCTCTCAAAATCTCAGCTTCATCATAATCAGAAGCAAAAGTTATTCATTTTTAGTTTTTGATTTCTGTCTCTTCTTGGGCTCCTCACCTCTCTGATTCACTTTCTTATCTCTGGAGTCGGTCTCATTATATTAAACTGCCACAAACTTAGTTCACACCCTCATTCTCACTGACCTGTATTATTGTCTGTATTCCAATCACTATTTCCAACCTTCAATCCATTAATTTTAGCTAGAACTCCGATGATATGCAGTGGTCAGCTGATTTGGACACAAAGAGATCTCTGTTTGAATCCTGGCTCCACCACTTTCTAGCTCTGGGATGTTTTCTGTGTGATTTAACCTCACAGAAACTATTTCTTTACCTATAGCATAAGGTCACTATGCTGGGATTGTTATTAGTATTAAATAACATAAAGTATCCAGTGCAATACCTACCACATTGTAGACCTTCCACAAATATTGAGTACTTCTTAAAAAGAAAACCTTTAATATTGCTGCATTAGTTATTAAAGTCAAGATTCCTTAACCTGATATGAGACTCTTCATAGTATATCCTTACTTCCTGTAGCTTCTGGTGTACAACAGATCAGTGGTTGGCTGTGGCCAAGTCTGGGTGGAGGGAATTGACTTCTATTTACATAGAATGCCATGCTACACTTCCTGGGGAGGACCGATATGTTCTCAAACAGATGGGCAGGAATCTCTTGAGAGCATGGGCAGTTCTTCATAGGGGAAGACAAACTAGTGTGTCAAGACCTCAGTGTTGTTTCAAGTAACTATGAATCTTGTCATCCAAGAAGTGAAGCCTGCCTGGTGGTCGCTGTGGGCCCCAAGGGGATGGGGAGGGAAGAATAGAAGAGATGGAATAGGGGGTATTTAGTGGACAATGGAAATGTTCTGCATGATCTCACAATGATGGACATAGGCCATGTTAAATATCAAAATTTATAAAAGTGTATGGTCTAAAATGTGAATCATAATGTAAACCATTGACCATGGCTAGTAGCTATGTTTCACTATTTGTATATCAGTTGTAACAAATGTACCATCCACATATAAAAAGGTAGGGGGAAAAGAGGGAGGATGTTGGGTATATGGGGGTCCCCTGTATTCTGTATGTGACTTTACTGTGACCTAAAACTTCTTTGAAAACAAAATGAAAAAAAAAAATAAAACACTGAGGAATAAATTAAAGAAAGTGTCACTGTACATACAGGACAACAGATATTACAGTGATGAAAGGCAAAATGTCAAAAATTTTTAAAAATATTCTTCATTTTTTTAATATCCTAATTTTAAAATTTTATTTTATTTTTATTTTTTAAAAATTTTTATGTATTTTATTTATTATATTTTAACCTATCATTATTATTTCATTTTCCTATTAATTGTATTTGGCTATATTATTGGCTTCATTTTTGAAGAAGCTTTGGATCACAGAAGAGTTACAGCTGGGGCAGGGGAGGATCATTGGTGTAGGGTGTCAGTGATGGGGGATACACGGGAGGAAGTTAACTTGGGCATACATATAAGGTATATAAATATATATAAATATATATGCATATATAAATATATAAATGTATTCAAATGTTCACAGGGCATTACCACAGTGGGTAGAGATTCACACAGTCACTAAAAGAATATTGAATTGCCATCCTGGCAAGCTCTGCCTCATTCTCTAATGGAACAGCAACAATCCCCCAAGTAGAGGGGCAATGACTAGTGAAGGAGGATGGTCCATTGATGGGTCCTTGATATTGATGACTATGCTTATGAGACTTTGCTGTTGAAATTGAAACTTAGCCTCGTGTTGAATGGTGCCCAAGAGTTAACCTCCTGAGAGCCTCCTTGTTGCTCAAATGTGGTCTCTCTCTAAACCAAACTCATATCAATGCATGACCTTCCCCCCCAGCATGGGACGTGACTCCCAGGGATGAGCCTCACTGGCACTGAGGGATTACTACCAAGCACCAACTAGCAATGCAATTGGAAAAAGACCTCAAATAAAAGAGGAAAAGGTAAAGAAAAATGAGTTTATATGGCTCAGAGACTTCAAAGTGAGTCAGGAGGTCATCCCAGAGGTAATGCTTATGCATGTCTCAGCAGCATCTCATAGACTGCCAAAGTAGATACCACCCCAAATAGTGGGGCTCCTGAGGGCTCTGGAGACACCCAGGCCCTACAGTCAGAGCAGATACTCTGGAGTTTGCTGCCTTGCCAGAGGGTCCTACTTTGTAGTTTGTGCTCCTGAGTGTGACAGAGTTGGACTCAGTTATGGCTTCCCTACACATGGCTCATCTGGCCTTTCTATTTGAACCTATAGTTGGTGCTGGAGTTGGTAGGTGTACATCTAAGAGACTCGAGTCTTTGGGCTGTTCATGTGCCAGCTGGGCCATGAGCCTCAGTGGAGTTGCAACACCTACTCTCCAGTTCATTGAATTCACCCAGGACAACTAACAAGGAGGTGAGGATGGACAATCACCATACCAAGGAAACAAGAGTGCCTACAACTGCAAGCAAGAGAGTCCCATCCATCAGCTGTATGGGATCGAAGCCCCCTCTCAACTAGAGGTGGAGTGGACATCACCATCCCAGAATCCTCAGGATTGGGGAATGAACTATGGACTAGAGTGGACTTACTGGTATTCTACTATAGATTTATTGTGATTCTAGCAATGGAAGAAATTACAACACTGATGCAGAGGCAGTGGCCACTGGAGGCTCTGAGGGCAAGGAGAGGGAAAAACAGTTGTAATACGGGGGCATTTTCAGGACTTGGGAACCATCCTGAATGACATTGCAAAGACAGATGTGGGCCATTATTTATCTTCCCATAACCTACAGAATTGTGTGGGAGAGAGTGTAAACTACAATGTAAACTTTAATCCATGCTTAGTGGCAATGCCCCGAAATGAGTTTATCAATTGCAATGACTGTACCACACTAATAAAGGATGTTGTTTATGTGGGGAAAAGTGGGAGGTATGGGGAGTGGGGCATATGGAAATCCTTATATGTTTTATGTAGCATTTATGTAATCTAAGTATCTTTAAAAATTAAAAATATATTTTAAAAACAGAAGAAAACAAAAAAGAATGCCATGCTAGCTATATCTTTATGTTCTAATCATATACATTCCATTTCAAGGTCAATTTAAAATGCCCCATCCTCAGTGAAACTTTCCTGACCTGTTTGAAGTAATGATGGCCTGGTCCAAGCTCTCATGTAAATTGCCTTTTCCTCTAATGGCATTTGTTTAATCTAACTTGTATTATAAATGAAATATTCCTTCTGACTAAACTTCAAACTTCTTAAGCACAAGGCTCTTGTCCTACTGTCTACTTAGACCCGGATTTAAAGTGCCTGGGCCTTAGTAAATGGAAATTTGATAAGTGAAAGAATACATGAATGTGTCATTGTATTATGTATAAAATCATCTCCTGCTTTTTAAAAGTTTCTACCTAATAATTCAATAGATTCTCCAGTTACTTCTAATTTTGAGTTTGAATCACATTTAACCTGACCATACCTAATTTTAGCTTCCAGTTTCTATGATACTCTATGCTCACATACCAGATAATCAAGCTTATTAAGGACTGTGTATTAAATAAATGTAATTAAGCACTTTGGAAGGGTGTAATGACTTTCATACATCAAAGCACGGCTTGAAAGTTTGGACTTTAAATCCAATTGCTCAGAAGGACTATCTAGTCAATATTTATATTGGGGGCTGTATTTTGAAACATAGACAATGGTTTCTAAAAGTCTGACTTCCATATAAATAGAGATTTCAGTGCTAGAAAATCCATTCCTTTTATAGAAAATGGCCATTCTGACACTGGATATGTGTCCCCTCTCTGACAATTGAATTCTGGTGTTCAGGACTCAGAACCAGACAGCTGTCACAGCACTGCTGAGGATTCCTCTAAATTGTGGCAGATGGTGTTACTTATTTGGCCATCTAATGCTATTCTGAAGTATCAGTTGGCCAACTGCTGTGGTGGAGGTATGAAAATAGGAGGTTTATTTAGGGCCAGAGGATGCAAGCACAAATGTTTTGAGATACAGAGTTTAAACTGATATGGAAAACCTGCATCCAACAAATTGCCCAGCCAGATCCATTAGTGGGTGTGGTTGTAAAATCCCATCCCTCAAATGAGAACAGTCATGGAAAATACAACTTCTTTGGCCAGCTGTACTATAATTTCTTTCATCCCCTTTCCCCCTGGGTCTCACACAGGCCCACAAGCACACTCACACACTCACACACACACAGGACATGTATTCATGCTGTTGCTAATCAGTCTGCAATTTAAATTTAACACCACTTAGGAACCAGCTGGAACTGTGGCTGGTCTGTGGAAATATGCACAGCATGTGTCTGTGGTCTACATCAGAGATAAGAGCCTTTCTCAACTTTGTCTAGAAGGTAGCAGCTGCAGTCCTTTTATCAATGCACAGCTCTCTGCGTTTTCTGGGTCACAGTGATTTGGAGACTCTCGCCACGCCTTTGGCCATTTCTATAGCAGGTATGGATCACTCCTTATCAGAACTAAATCAAGTTAATGAACTCTCCTTACCATAGCCCAGAATAGAATTTTTAAGTACTTTCTAAACTCTAATTTACATCATTAGCTATTTACATATAAAGCCCAAAGATAGCTTACAATAGCTACTAAATAGATTATCTAGTGCATTGTAAACCCTTTTTCAAAGTCAATAAATTCCATTATGTGTGTAGTGAGCTTCTTACTTGAGAAAACTGAACTAATTAAATTATTCAACCGAACATCAGTTTAAATTGGTGTGTTCCATTACTTAAAAGGATGTAATGTAAAAAGTGAAAAATACACAGAAAACTTGGAGTTTATTCCCAGGCATTTGTGTTGGAGGCTCAGAATATATGTGGCGCATGAATTGAAAACACCACCAAAACTCAAAAGAAATGGCATCCGTAAATAAACCTAGATACAAAAATAAATCAGCTTCACATGGCTTATTAATAACAGTAAATAAAGCCATCATAGAGAAAGAAATTTTTAAAAACACAGAAGAGTACTTAATCATGGAGAAGATAGCCCCAAAATTGTGCCAGATCAAAGGCAAACTAGATATCAAAACAGAAATAAACTTTTAAAATTGAGAATTATTCCAGAATGAACTCACAGAAATTAAAAATGCTTTAATTTGAAAACATTTTTAAAATTAAACAAAGGGAGGCCACTGGCTACAGCGCAGGAGTGGAGATTGCATTCACGATCATGGCGTACTGGGGGCTTAGCAAGGTGGGAGCATATAGGCACAGGCAAGGGAACTCTTTTCTTCTTATAGGAGTTAATATTAGAAAGGATCTCTACCAAATTCTCTTAGAACAGATTCCAAATCCTTGAAATGCCTGTGAGAAAATTTAGGGCCAGAAGTATCATCTATGCTATTAGGACAATAAGTGCCAAAAGAAACAGCAGTACTCTTCATTATCAACATTTACCAACACTGTCCCTTGTTTAATGTCCTCTGCCACACCTGATTCCCTTCCCATCCCAGCTTAACTCCTTGCCCTGTCTTCAGATGTACAGCGAAAATTGTTTAAATGCTATTAATTTCTTTTCCCAGAAAAATCCATTGATGACTTGCTGCCTGGCTAGTCCAACCCCCATTCCTTTGCTACCATTTCTCTTACCCAACTCTCACACAATGAATTGGGCCTGATACCCAATTTTCCAAGTTTCCATTTGTATTTTCAGTCCCTAAACTCTGTCCCTGTTTTATTCCATCTTACATTATAGAAGAAGTGCTGAAGATACCAGATCAAATAAAGGTAAAATCATAAATGAAATTAATGATCTAAACTTACAGAATCTATATTATAATGGTCACTATTTATTGAGTACTAAGGGCCAAACTTTGTTTTAAACACTTTATATATTTTAACTCATTTCTTTCTTACAACAATCCTTTGATATAAGTGATAATATCATCATTTACTAGTGGGGAAACTGAGGGACAAAGAGGTAAATTAATATACTTATTAATGTTACATTGCTAGAAAATGGTAGAACTAAGATTTGAAGCCACGTAGCTTAGGTCCGAAGCTCACTCTATGAACCATGATGCCGTATGATATCTCCTTGAGAGCTGAAAAATATTAAGGGAAAAAAATCATGGTGCTATTAGGGCAGTTGGTAAGTCATCATTACTCTTATGAATTGTGTCTCCCAGAAGGATATGTTGATGTCCTAACTGCTGGTACCTGTGAGTGTTACCTTATTTGGAAATAGGGTCGTTGCAGAAGGAACTAGTTAAGTTAAAATGAAGTCATACTGAGTATGGAGGGTCCTTAGTCCAATATGACTGCTGTTCTTATAAGAAGGGGAGAGTAGAGTCAGACAGACACAGAGACTGCCATGTGACAACAGAGAGTTATGCCACAGCCAAGGAATGCCAAGAACTGCTGGCCACTGCCAGAAGTCAGGAAATCGGCATGGACTAGCTTCCTCCCTGGAGGCCTCAGAAGGAGCATGGCCCTTATGACACCTTGATTTTGGATTTCTAGCCACTGGAACTGTGAGAAAATTAATTTCCGTCGTCATCCAGTTGGTGGTACTTGGTTGTGGCAGCACCAGGAAACTAAGACAACTACAAATTACCATTTTCCAAGAACATCAGTGGATTATTAGCGTAACTACCTTTCTCCTATCTGCTCCAGAAATTAGATTCGAGAGATCCTGATTAATTTAGATTTATGAGCGTGTAGTTATCCATATCCAGTTTGAGGAGAATGTGAAAATATCTAATGACTGGTACAATCTCAGAAATCATCCAAAATTTTGAGGAATTTGAAGTGGTTGTCTATTTTTGACATATATTATTTAATTCCACTTCTATTCAACAAGACAACTCAAGGCAGATTCCACAGAAGTTATATGACTGTAAGATAAGTCTGATGTATAATTGGGATTCCTGTTTATATCAAGGGAGTGGATAGTGTTATTGTGATATATGTGGTGAAAAGCCATGAGGGAGGTACCAAGGAAAACTGCATTGAAACTCAATAAGTGAAAGAAAAAATTAAAGGGTGCGTTTTCTTTATTTAATAATTAGTTCATATTGCAGATGATTTCATAAAGACATTGTGGCAATTTCGGTTTCCTATGTTGAAAGGCAGTCTTTGAAAAGAGCAGAGGGAAAGTGTAGCTCAACAGAAACAAGGCCTTCCACAGAAACACATTTTGCATGACACTTGACAATCTATTGTTCCTTATGCATTTTCATGCCAAAAGGTGCTTTGCAAGCCTGTCTGCATGTCCTGGAGTTATTCTGGCTAGTCATCTCATAGAGGGAGAACTTTACTAAGATTGATACTAGAAAATACCTTTGAATCAGAAACATATTTGGAATGACTGAGGGTGATCCAAGTTGATAGTAGATGATGTCGTTTAAAAAAAATGACTATTTTCATGTTTTTGCCTAGTCAGGACTTTCTGAACAAAGATGACTGAATAGCAATCTTTAAATAGAAATATCTAAAGAAACGTAAAGAATTATTTCCCTGAACCATATGTTTATATTCCAAAGGGTTGTAACCACCTAAGGCCCTTTCCCATCCTTCTCAGAAAGGATTTGTTTTCCCATGAAAGTTCTCTTCTTCACTCTATTGAATTGAGAGGGGCATCTGTGTAATAGTCCCCATATAAGCTCTGAGATTTATGTTTTGAAGTTCCTGTTCTGTAGTGGAAAACTCTCTTTTGCTCATGCAGGTGACATTTACACTCATTGCATCAACCCAAGGGGGGGAAAGGAATACTGATGCTAATATTGCAATGTAAGTAAAACATTTGCCTTCCTATGATCCAGCAACCTCATATTTCATGTCAATATGCAAAGAAAATATATTAAAAATGATCAATTATATCACAAATTATAATGTTCAAGTTCTGATTAATCAGTATATTTGTTCAATATGAACACCTCCTAGAACAAATGCTTTCCAGATTTGTTTTTGCAAGATGTTAATAGGTACTGCATGAATAAAAAAGGTTACATAAATTAAATGAGTTGGAGAAATGTGGCATACCACTTCTCTGGAATACTTACAACCTGAGTTCTGCAAACTCCTGTAATAAAGAAACATATTCGGGGCTGGCTGTATAGCCCAGTGGATAGGGCACCGGTACACCACATGGGAGGCCCTGGGTTTGGTTCCCGGGGACCTCTCCGAGCAGGCAGACCGCTTGAGAAGGCAAAGCCGCCATGGGCAGGGCAAAGCCGCCACAGGCAGGGCGAGCCGCCTGCGAAAGGAGCAAAGCCACCTGCGAACTGAGCAAAAAGCCACAAGTAGACCCACCCACAAGC
>PVKH010045972.1:0-10439 GCA_004027955.1 Chaetophractus vellerosus
CAGGTAGTGGTGGTGAGATGTGGCAGGGGTGTGGGGGCCAGGTGGGGAGGTTCATGGAAGCCTTTCATGGGCCAGGCCTGAAAGTGGTATATGTCACTTCTGCCCATGTTCCATTGAACAGATCACATGGCCCTACTTTATGTTCAAGGATGGCTGGGAAATGTAGTGCCTGCATGGGCTACTTATTCCTAGCAATGACTCTTCCCTACAGAAGGAAAGCAAGAATGTTTGGTGGACAACTTGATGTCTCTGCCTCACAGATACATGAGAAGTATTTAATAAATGTTAGCTATTGATAATGTATCTCTAGATATCACTTACCACACTATATCATATTTACACTGTCCATGTTTTACTCTCCAATTAGGCTGGATGTCCTTTGATGTCACACAGGGACCATATCCTTCACAGAGTCCCTGGTAGTTGGCATAGATGCTGAACTAGGCAAGTTCTTAAATGCTTGGTGAATGAATGACTATGGATGGCATGCACTTAAGGAATAAATAAATATCTGATGTGATATTGGATATACAATTATAATCACCATCAGTATTGTAACTGAAAATTACAAATAGGTTCTGTACAGTCAGAATCTCAAATTTCCAAGAAAGTGAACCAGTCTCTTTGCTAAGCTTCATTGAGTATCAGCCAACTGAAGGAAAGAAAACTATCCAGATGTGGATAGATTTGTAGAATAATAGATCCTGCCATGGCAGTGGCAGCTAACAACAGTGTAGCTGGCCCCTTCGAAATATTGTATAATGATCGTCACTGACTTCCCATTTCTCCAGGCCCTTTTGGAGAGTCAATAAGGCTAGATGTGTATTGCAATTTATCAAGGATTTTGTAATCTAAAATCAATCTCCAGAGATATCTGCTTAGAGTGACTAAACTTTGCTCCAGTGCTCCAGTATGTGTTAGCACCCATTTTCACCAATTAGATTACGTTCAATCTAATGGGGGTGGGACGTTGAACACAGTGCCATCAGTGCTTCGACTAAAATCACAGAAGAGTACTCCAGCAAAAGGCAATAGAGCTTGTGATCTACCCTCTGGATTCTCAGATCCTGTAAACTGCACCTTTCGTAATATGCAGCATGTTCTCTTTTGTGAGAAGGTACTATTTTAAGAGATCAGAGGTAGAGAAGAAAAGTGACACGAGCTGTATTGTTAGTGTTCCTCTGGATCTTTCATATCTCCTCCTTCTGGTTCTTCTGAGGTCAGGGCAAAGAAAGGGGTTCTAGATGGTGGGAGAAAAGCCTTTCTGCTTCATTGTTGGTATTTCTCTTATGGTTGTGCATGCACTGTCTTAAGGTAGGTAGATATCCAGATATCGGTTCTGTGGGATGTATCAGTAGGTTTTCCAAGTCTCATATGGGGACATCTCTCCTGCACAGCTCCCAGTTATGGATGCACATTCTGGCTGACCTCGTGATTCTGTCTACCACAGAATCCCATGCAGCCCCCCTGCTGCTTGGTCCCCATATTCCAGAAGGTCATCCTCTTTGGCAGAGAACCATCAAGACAACTCGGACATGTTTAGTTGGTTTTCAAGACACTCAAGCATCCTTATCCTGCCAAATAGTAGAAGAGCAGCTTATCTAAATTGTATTCTCTCTCACCTCACTGTGTAGCCAAGGGCTGATTTAGCCAGCTTTCCCCCTTCAGATTTTCTCAGTGACTAGTATGTGTGCTTGCTTATGCCCTCAAATTCCTGGGGACACATCAGATTCTTGCAATATCTCTGGTCTGATGGCAGATGCTTATGATACTTTCCCTATGTGCTTGGGCTCTTTTTCTTTCCTTATAAGCCATAACTTGTAAATCTGTTTGGGTTTAATTTTCTAAGCATCATGAAAATATGTTGTCTTGCCATGAACAAAGTGGTTCTGATTCTAAAAATAAAAATAGTAACTTAATGACCATGTATATTTTGGCTTGTTTTTTCCATATTTATTAGAAGGTTATATTGCCTTCTCAGCTTGAAGGATGTCTACTACCATTTGTCTCCCCTGAAGCACTCAGTTCATCATTAATTTTGTATTTCAGATAGTTAGTGTATCATTCATGTTGGTGTCTGGATTGTTAGCCATGCGGAGAGAAAAAAGAATCTGGGGGTATGCTTTATTGTTTTCAGCATCAGGACTTCAGTAGAAATATGGAGATAATATGAAATGTTCCATTTAAGATCCCGTTACTCTAACAGAGACTATAATGATATATTTCCTTTTCTGTAAAGTATGAGTGAAAAACTTAAATGACCTGAGATTCTTGAAGCATATTATCATTTCTATGACAGTTAGTTGATCATCACAAAGCCAGGTGAGATGCAAATGCTGGGCAGTGGGCTGAGTACACTGGTGAGCCTTTCACCATAGCTCTCTGATGGCACATACATTCCAATTTGTTCCCCAGCAAAACTGCAGATGACCATATATCAAGTCTAAGTATTACCCTGACAAGCTGAGGGTTTCTGTGGGAGTGGGTATTCTGGAACAGTATCACACTTATAGTGTCATTCTGAATGGAAAACAGGCCATTTGGATCAGGTGGCTAGCAGGCTGTGGTGGGAGAGCCTGTCTGAGCCCATCACCCCGCCATTCTGTATGTGGCTGGCACAGGGTAGGATGTATGGGGCCCACAGCTGCCTTAAGAGGCCACATTGGGAGCTCACAGGGCAGAGCCAGGGACAGGGCAGTTGAGGACAGCCCACCGCACTCCCAGCTCAGGTACTTTACACTTGTTTCTCCCACTTGCTTCTCTTACCTTTGCTCTTCCATGAGCCATCCTTGCTTCCATTAGGTCTCTGCACAAAAGCCACCTCATTTAGGAGACCATTTCAGATCATTATATATAAAATAGTAACTCCTACCCCACAGCATTGTCTAGTATTCCATTTTTAGATTGATAGAAATTACTATCAGACATACTACATAAGTACTTATTTACTTGTTTAAGCACCACAAGTGCAGGGTCTTTGTTTTGTTCAGAGTTGTATTCTCAGTGCCTAGAAGAGTACCTGGCAACAGTAAGCATTCAATTAATATTTGTTAACTGAATGAATGAATGGTAGCCTGTTAATATCAGGTAGCTGCTGGGAGGTCATCTCACCTGGGCTCATCCTCAGGATTTGAGATAGCTTTGAATCTCCTTCACCAACTAACCAACACACATATATACACTCACACACACACTTCCCACTTCCTTTCTTTCTTAATAGGCTTTAAAAACTTGCCTTAAATTCCTGGGATGGTTACTCCAGGAAGGCAGTGAAAGTCTCTAGGAGAGGAAGGTCAAGGAAGTCAAGGTATGTGGGCTCCACCTTGAAACATGGCATGGGGCTGCGTTCACCAATACATTCCTAGGGGACAGAAGTGGGAGTATTTTTTCCTGAAGAAAGATTTTTTAAAAAATAATAGAGGATGGAATAAGAAATTACTAATGAGTAGACTCTGGTGGAGCTGCCCAGCTAGGTGGGTTCTGAAATCAGATATAACTGGCCTTTGATTTCCCAGGGGCAGGAATGACTTCAGAAACAGTGGCCACCAATAGACACTTTCTTCCTAAAAAGTGCCCAAATTGACATTTATGCAGGTGCTTGCTTTATTTATCACTCACTCTGACCCACTCCAATATTCTTGCCACAGGTCTGAAGGAGACTTGAATATTATCTCAGCCTCCCTTCTCTCATTGCCTACTTTTAGGCTTCATGCTTTGTGGACTCGATCAGCCTTTGGCTATGAGATTCATCAAATTTTTCAGTTCTCAATAATAACTTTGAGTTCTCTGTGCCAGGTGCCCTAAGGCCTCTGGATCCTCAACCAAATTACAAGAATGAATAAAAGCAACTTTTCTTGCTTTCACTAATAGGAGAACAAATTTCTCATCATACTCTCAACAGATTTGGCCATTCATCATAGTCTCTTGTTTGGAATGATTGGGCCTGAGATTTAATCAAAAGATATTTGGCCCACACAGAAAGGTGTGGGATTGTCAGCCTTTCAACTACAGCCCTGCTTTTATTATTCAAGAAAAATAATTAAAGCGAAAATTACTGCCACTTACTTTTTGCTGGGCCATATGTTGTTTTCTTTACATTTAGCCATCACACTAGCCTTATGAGATATGTACTATTTTTATCCCTTCTTTATATATGAAGGCATGAGGTTTGGAAAGGTTAAGTCCCAGAGGAGGCAAATTGCGGAATGAATTTTCACAAATGCTCTTCTAATGCCAATGCCCATTTTAATAACTGCACAACACTATCTCCCTTAGAACAAGAAGTAATAACTATGAGGGAAGACATGTAACTTTCTCCTGTTTCCCTTACATCCAATCCTTGTGAGTCCTCTCCTAATGATATAATTCTCTGTCCTGGAAGAATTAGGAAGGAGAGCAGCTTCAATGCACCTTTGGCCCAGACTGAGACAATAAGCCAGGCTCCTGAATGGCTTCCTAATGTTCCTTGCCTGATGGGAGCTTAGGGAAGCTAACAACTCATTTATGTCATTGAACAAACCATCAGATAAGGATATTTCCTGTTCCAGCAGATTCTGACAAAATGGAGCCAGAAGCCTTTTGGAGGAAGAAGCAACATCTGAGCAGCCTTCTCCCGAGTTGCCCTGTCCTGTGTGATTCATATTCCTGATACTTATCAAAAGTACCATTGACTACAATGTTAATGTTTAATTTTTTTTTGTGTGTGTGTGTATCAATTACATTGCTTTTCAGAAAAGGACTACAATTCTACCTCTGGGCTTTTTCAGCTACATTAATAAGCCACAAACTTACAGAAATGAGTTTTGATTGTCTCAGACTGAAAACACTTCATGAATCAGAATGACAAAAACAAGGAACCCCACATCCATTTAAACCTATAATTGGATCATTCCCACTTTCCACAGTCCCTTATATGTTTCCCAATAAATTAACATGATTATACCTGAGGCCCAGATAGCAGCAATTTTCACTTTAAATTAAAGAGAAGGTGCTCTGATAGATCTTTTCTCTGACCAGCAAGAGGTCTCTAGAGATTCCAGCAGCTCATTAATATATTGAGCTTTGAAGTTTTTTATTTGGCGGAATTTCTATGTTGAGTCAGTTTTAAGTGACCTAATGCTCAAATTTCTTCTCAGCCAGTTAGCTCCACGGGTTAGAAAACGCTGCTAGCAAAGCCATTTATTCTCTGCGGGGTAGAGAAAGTTGCCGTTCCAAACTATTAGTTGGACTCTTAACCCCAGCTTGTAAATACTTGCAGTATTTCACAAAGCAGGAGTCAGGCACATTCGAACTATGGCATTCACAGTGCCTTCTGTTCTTTGCTAAGCTTGAGCTCATCACCAAAGGAAAACAAACAATATTACTTTCCTCATAGTTCCAAGAATCTTGTCTTGCAAAGCCAAATCCATACCACCTTTTAAAGGAGCAAGAATCGGGCTCTTTCTGTTATACCCAAGGATATCAACACTGGGGATGGGGCAGGCAGAGCATATTTATATCAAGACCCATTTTAATGGTTGTAGCACTATGTGTGGAAGACCCCTGTAATCCCAAAGCAAGCAATGGGTAGAGAAAGAGCTGGTTGGACTCTTGGCTTTCACCACGATGTGACTGAATTCCAGATGCATGTATTAAACTGCCTACTCAACATCTCCACTTGGTTGACTAATAGGAGTCTCAAACATAACATGTCTAAAACAGAACTCAGGATCTTCCCTGTGTAGTGGGTTGAATGGTGGCTCCCCAAAAGATATTTCTAACTGGAACCTATGGATGTGACCATATTTGGAAAAAGGACCTTTGCAGGTATAATTAAGCGAAGGATGTCAAGATACAATCATCCTGGATTGTCCCATTGGGTTCTAAATCCAATGCCAGATGTCCTTATACGATTCAGAAAAGGAGAAGACACTTAGAGGAGAAGACCATGTAAAGACAGGCTGAGATTGGAGTTATGCCCCAAGCCAAGGAATGCCTGGAGTCATCAGAAGCTGGAGGAGGCAAGGAAGGATGCTCCTTTCCAGCCTTTAGAGACTATGTGGCCCTGCCTTTATTTTGGACTTCTGGCTTCCAGGACTCTGAGGGAATAAATTTCTCTTGTTTTAAGCCACCTAGTTTATGGTCATTTGTAACAGCAGCCACAGGAAACTAATACATCCCCCAAATCTGCTTCCATCCCAGTCGTCAAATGATGGCCACTCCAATCATCCAGCTCAGGCCAAGACCTTCCCAAACCCCACATTTCCATCAGGAAATCCTGGTCCTCAACCTTTAAAATAGTCAGAGAAGTCAATTATTTTTCATCATTCCATTGCTATAGCCCTGGTCCAAGCCAGTATCATCTCTTAACTAGAATATTAGAAAAGCCTCCTAACTCATCTCACTGATTTGATCATTTCTAACCACACTATATTTTCAACAGAATGGCCAGAGTGATTTTTTAAAAACAAAATCAGGGAGTGGGTATCGCTCAGTGGTTTGAGTGCTCCTTTCCATGTACGAGGTCCCGGTTTCAGTCCCTGGTACCTCCTTTAAAAAAAAAAAGATTATGCTATTTCTCCATTAAAAAACCCCCAGTGGTGCCAAAATTCTTAAAACAGCATTTAGGGCCCCAGTGAACTGCCCCCTCTCCTTAACTCTCTTTAGGAGCTGCCCAGAAAGCTCTTTCAAAACTTGCACACCCCCCATACATACCCCATCTCTCTTACCCTGCTAAGCTCTTCCGTGACACTTACCTTCTATCAACCTATATGATTAACTTATTGATTAAGCTCACTGACTGCTCCTCCTCCCCATTAACATATAAGCCCCATGAGGCCAAGGATCTTTTGTTTTTATTTTTATCACCACTATATACCAAGCTTCTAGAATCTTTGTCAGTAAATTCTTTGTATAAAGTGCTAGGAAGTAAATATTTTAGATTATGCAGGCATATGGCTTCTGCTACAACTATTCAACTTTGCCATTGTAGCATGAAAGCAGTCATAGATTACACATAAACAAATGGTTGTGATTGTGTTCCAATACAAGTTTATTTGCAAATATATGCATTGGGCTAGATTGGAGCTATGAGCCACAGTTTGCTCACAGTGTCTAGCACCTGTTGTTTATTGAATGAATAAATATATAAAAGTAGGCAGGATACTAATCCTCTTGTAGCCTATTTTTTTGTTTTGTTTTTTAGCTACAAAATAAGGACACTAATATAATCCTTGTAGGGATGTTACAGGTTTAAATGAGGAAAGATATATGAGAACATCTAGCCGAGTGTCAAATGTATGAAACACACGGGAGAGTTTTTCTCTGTCTCTCACCTAAAGAGAGGAAGGAAACATAGATTCTGTTATTTAAAAGAGCATCTTGGGAAGTGGATGTGGCTCAAGCGATTGGCCTCCCATCTACCATATAGGAGGTCCAGGGTTGAATTCCGGCGCCTCCTGGTGAAAAACAAGCTGGCCTGCACAGCAAGCTGGCCCGAGCGGGGAGCTGGCCCACGTGGAGACCTGGCCCGTGCAGTGTGCTGGCCTGCACAGGAGTGATGGCCCACACAGAGAGCTGGCACAGCAAGATGACGCAACAAAAAGAGACACAGAAGAGAGACAATAGGAGACGCAGCAGACCAGGGAGCTGAGGTGGCACAAAAGATCGAGTGCCCCTCTCCACTCCAGAAAGTCCCAGGATCGGTTCCCGGTGCCACCTAAAGAGAAGACAAGCAGACACAGAAGAACAGATAGAGAGCAGACAGCGAGTGCAAAACAGTGGGGGTGGTGGGGTGGGGGTGGAGACATAAATAAATAAATAAATCTTTACAAAAATAAAAGAGTAAAAGAGCATCTTGTATTTCCGCAATGTTTTCATGTTAAGCATTTCACATGCATTGCCACAGAGCATCCTCACAGAAACGCTGTGGTGTAGTTAGAATAGGGACTATCATACTCATTTTATATACCTATAAGCTGACCTAGAGCGTTAGAGTGAACTCAAAGTCACTCAGCTGGAGCCAGGCAGGTGTGAGAATTTTTGCTTGCCCTGATCTCTGACCATGTGCTATTCCCACCTTCACAATCTCAATAATTAAAGAGAGACTATTTTTGAAAATAATGCTATCCTTCTAAAATGTAAAGTACTTCATTTCTGTTCCAGCACCTCAGTCTTCCCATCTCTTGCCCTAAACATTAACAGTTATATTGAACAAAGACTCAGAGATTTCTCTCTACCCTGGTGCCTGCAATGCATCTGGTTATACTTATTTCCTGAGTAGGTGCCACAGAGGGCTATATATAAATATTTTTCCTCAGTGTGGATTCACAGCCATGAGAAATGGAGTGGAATAATCATCAGAGGGAAACCACCACATAAAATGCAGAAGGGGCGCTAAGGATGTGGCAAGAGTAAAGATTTTGATTTACATACAGGGCTCCAGCCACCCTGAGTTGAAGGAAATTGCTGCTATAAAGCCAGTTTCCCTCTTCTACTTTACTGCATGAGAAATATGAATATCAAACATCTATGCACTAGTGTTAAGGATGTACTTCCAATTTACTATGGGGATTTCTGGGAAGTCAGTGTGTCATTACCTGGCAAGGAAAGTCATCATGATACCTGAGGCCCGGTCATCAGGAAGACTGTGCAAAAGACCTAAACACTGGGCCTCCCCATGCGCCCTTTACTCCCCAGCTCCACAAACAAAAAGCAGGTGCTTCACCTTGTCCCTTAGCCTTCTTTAGATACCTGTCTCCAAGCACGTATTCAACAAGGCTTGTGTATTTCCGTTTCTTGAGTTTCATTATTCTCACCCTGTTTCTTACTTTCTTCCTTTTTCATCCAAAAGAAATGCTAATTTCACTAGTTTTTGCAACCACGGTGGAGAGGTCCTTCATAATTCATGGACCATTGGTCAAACCAGCCTCATTGATTTTCTGTGTCACATAGTCTTGGGCCCATTAATCTCGGAATTATTGACACTCGGATGCAGTACTTCTTTGTTTTTAAAAATTAACGCAGTTTGAATGGAACTTGTGCACTGATTTGGATCTAGTAAGTGTAGTTAGGGTAGGAAGAGAAAGATCAAAGGGGCACTATGACTAAAGTCAGTGTTAGCCACAGCCACATTGGTGATAAGATCATTTCACCATGTTTTGTATATGCAGGCACTAGAAACACTTGAAGAGCGGGATGAAGGGGAAGGCTAGCACTGGAAAGGACAGGGGAATGGTTTTCTTCTCTTTCTCAGCTCTGCCAACAAGGCAACCAGGGAAGAGAAGGGCTGAGCGCAAACAAAATTTTTGGTTGCTGCACAAAACAGGATCAAAGGAAAGGGAAGAATAATTGCAGGTAATGATGGTAATTTGTTTTCTATTTCAGAGATAATTGACCCAAACTGAAGACATAATAATGGTTCATTAAGGAGTTTAAAAGAAAGACAAAGGCAGAGGCATGGAGTGAAGACAAACATGATTCAAGATTATATAATTATGATGTTTTTAAAACCACAATATTTTGATATTAGCCTTTCAAACCACAAAATAGAGGAACAGCAGAACACCAAGCAGATTCCATTTCAGTTGTCAGATACATATTTTCTTTTCTTTTTTTCTTCCTGTTTCTTCCCCTTTTATGTTTCTTTTAACAGCTGCCAGTACTTGAATGGTATCTGCCAGTAATGAGGATGTGGAAAAGTGGGGAGAACCATGGACTATTTAGATGAAGAGGGAGAGCTTCGCGGTCTCCTTTTCATCCAGCTGAAGCTTAGATATTTTGGCCTTGGCCTGAAATTCTAGCAGCTTACCACTGAGATTGCTTTCAGTCCAATATTCCCAAAGTGAGACGATTTTAGATCGTGTGGATGAAATTTTTTATTGCATCAGCTATGGACACATTTTAATGGACGTTACAAATATTATTCATCCCTTAAATCTATGCTATAGTGGTTGGTATTTGGTAAGCATGAGGCCAAGTAAAGACTGTAAGTCTATTAGAGGGATAATACTATATAATAGTATAATACCAGTGGTGCATGGCTTTGATTCAAATCATGAAAGTGGCGAAGGGATTAGTGACATTTGTAAAGCACTGTCCTCATTTCAGAACCTTGTCCCATCTCTGTTTCCTAGCTATATAATGGGAAGAGGTGAGGTGGCAGTTCTGAAATGCCATCAGAGTGTGGAGATTTTGGTATATATCTGACCACACTTGGGTTATTCTCAACAGTCTGTAACTTTCCAAGATCTGGACTTGAATTGTGTAACAAATCAGCTGCTGGCTGCTGGCAGGTCAGCTATTAATCCACAGAAAGAAAGCCAGAGAGATAGCACTGAGGCTGCGTGATACAGCAGGAATGCACGTTTCTTTCAGTGTGTGTATGTCTGTTTGGTTTGGGGTTGACTGGAGCCATGAAACCATGCACTAATGCAGAAAGGAGGCATGCTTTCCAGAACCAT
>PVKH010045973.1:0-10448 GCA_004027955.1 Chaetophractus vellerosus
AATTAAAAATTCAGTATATTTGTGATTCTAACCATATTTCAAGTGCTCAGTAGCCATACATGGCTAGTGGCTACCAAACTGGATATCACAGACATAGAACATTCCCATCATTACAGAAAGTTCTGTTGGACAGTGTCGATCTTAGTCTTGTCTGTAGAAATAAAGGTCTTTCAAATGTAGCTTCTCAGCACGGGGAGAACACGCTCATCTAAATTGCCAGAGTGAAATTCTAATGGTCATATCAGCACTTCATTTCAATTTCCCTATTGGAGAATGCTCATCATTGTATGAAGGTTGTTTCTTCCCATGGTCTGAACCTTTGGTCAGTAAAGGAATTATATCTAACGTTTTATGAATGACATAGTCTTCCTGTTACTCAGAAGAAAAGACCCTTGTCTTTTGGTTACTTGAAAATTAACTCTCACGTCCCTACAATTGCGGAATTCTACAGAACAGACATGGCAGTTCTTCCAACTCTAGAAGCTCTGAATAAGAGAGAACTGGAGAAAGAGCAAACATGTCGGGATAAATTTTTATAATTCCTTCTCATGTCTCTGCACATACTGAAAATCCACTTGGAATTGACTCTCCCAGTTTATTATGTGAAAGTCAGCATTAGTCTGATACCAAACCCCAGAGAAAGACATTATAAGAAAAGAAAACCTCAGACTGATATTGCTTATGAACATAGACATGAAAATCCTTTTAAGTTGGATCCAGTAATGTATAAAAAATACAATTCATCATGATGAAGTAAGGTTTATCTCAAGAATATCAGGTTGGTTTGATGTTTACAAATCAATCAATGTAATTACCCATATCAACAATGTAGAAAAGAAGAAAATACATATGATTATCTTGATAGGTGAAGGATACAACATTTATTCATGATAAAAACTATCAGCAACCTAGAAATAGAAAAGAACTTCCTCAGCCTGACAAATGGCATCTACAGAGTAACCTATAGCTAACATCACACTTAATGATGAAAGGCTGAATGTTTTCCTCCTAAGACTGACAAGGCATGGATGTTCAATCTTATCATTCATCTTTGACAATTATACTGGAAATTCTAGCCAGTGCAATAAGGCAAGTAAAAGAAATAAAAGGAATGCAGTTTGGAAAAAAATAAAACTGTCTTTATTCTCAGATAATATGAATTGTCTATATAGAAAATCTCCAAGAATCTAGAAAAATGCAGTTAGATGCAATAGGTTGCAGGACACAAGGTTGATATCCAAAAATTGATTTTATTTCCATATGCTAGCAATGGACAATTAGACTCTGAAATAAAAAAGAAAAACTGTAGTACAATTTAAAGTAGCACCAACAATAAAGAAAATCATGAAATAATACTTAGATATAAATCTGGGGCCGGCTCGATAGCCCAGTGGATAGGGCGCCGGCATACCACATGGGAGGCCCTGGGTTCGATTCCCGAGGACCTCTCCTAGAGGGCAGACCGCCTTGAGAATGGCAAGCCGCCATGGGCGGGCCGGAGCCGCCGTGGGCAGGGCAAGAAGCTGCCACGGACATGGCAAGAGCCGCCACGGACAGGGCAGGTCGCCCGCGGATGGAGCACAGCCAGCCACCCGCGAACTGAAAAGCCGGCCGTGAACGGACGCAGAGACCGCCCACAAGCGGGGAAAGCCGCGCCTGCGCAGTAACCACTCTCAGCGCGTCGCCGCAGCGGGGGGAAGGGGAGATATGTAATAAAATAAATAAATCTTTAAAAATAATAATAATAATAATAAATAAATAAATCTAACAAAACATGAGCAAAAAAGACTAAAATATAATGGAGAAATATACATGTTCATGGATTAGATGTCTCAGTGTTGCCAACATGATAATTCTGTACCCAAATTAATCTATAGATACATCATCCAAATCAAAATCCCAGCAGGCTTTTTCCTAGAAATAGACAAGCTGGTTCTAAAATGTATATGGAAAATCAAAAGGATCCAAAACCAAAATATCTTTGAAAAAAAGAACAAATTGGATGATTCAAAATACTTGATTTTGACACTTACTATAAAGGTACACTAATCAAGATAGTATGGTATTAGCATAAGTATTTACACATTGTTTAATGGAACAGAATAAAGTCCAGAAATAGACTTACCCATGTCTTATCAATTGATTTTTGAGAAAGATGTAAAGACAGTTCAAAGAGGAAAGGATAATTTCTAAAAAATGATGCTAAGAAAATTAGACATACATATGCAAAAAATAGAACCTTGATTCTTACCTTGTATTCTATACCAAAGTTAACTTGAAATGGATCATAGAACTAACATTAAACTGCAAACTATAACATTTCTAGGCAAAAAAATATAGAAGAAAATCTTTGTAATTTGGGGCTAGGCAAAGATTATTAAAAGTGGACACAAAAAACACAAACTATGAAAGAAAATATTGATAAATAAGACTTTGTGAAAATTTAAAACTTCTGCTTCTTGACACATACCATTAAGAAAATGAAGAGACAAGCCACTGACTGGGAGAAAATATCTGCAAGACATACACCTGATAAAGTAGTACTGGTATCCACAAATTACAAAGAACTCTGAAAAGTAAAAAATAAGAAAATAAACCTCAACACCCCCCCCCAATGGACAAAAGATTTAAACAGATATTTTACCAAAGAAAAGATATGAAATGTAAATAAGCACATGAAAAGATGTTCCATATTACTAGTGACTAGAGAAATACAAATTCAAAACCTGGAGTTTACATTAGGGTTCACTCTTTGTATGGTACCATTCTATAGTAAAAAAAATTTTTTTTATTCTGGTAACATATATATAACCCAAAATTTCCCATTTTAACCACTTTCAAATATTCAGTGAAGTTAATTACATCCACTAAACTATGGACTATAATTAATAATATAATTATAATAATCTTTTTGCATTAATTGTATAAAAAGTACCACATTAATGCAAAGTGTTAATAATAGGGAAAGCCTATAACAGTAAGCCTACAACTTCTCTAGTTAAAAAAAATGATCTTACAGAAAAACCCCCACCTAATGGAGTAACCACTACACTTCTATTAGACTGCCTTGAATAAAAACAAACAAACATAAACTGTAATACCTAGCGCTGGCAAGGAGGCAGAGCAAGTGATGGGGAAGCAAAATGTTTCAGCCACTTTAAAAGCTGTTAAGTTTCTTATGTAGTTACACACACACACACCATTTGACCCACCAATCCCACTCCTAGATGTTTACTCAAGAGAAATGCAAACATCTATCTATACATAAATCTACCAGTATGGAAATGTTTATAGCAGCTTTATTAATAATTAATGATGTTAGGAAACAACCTAAGTATTCACCAACTAGTGAATAGATACACAAATTGTAGTAACATCCACACAATGGAATATGACTCAGCAATAAAAAGGAACAAACCACTAATAAATGTACTTGTATAGATCAATCTCAAACTCATTATGCTAAGTGTAAGAAGCCAGACACAAAAAGTTTAATACCATTACATGTTGAATACATAAAATTCAATTTACATTGAAAAGTCAAAACTATAGGGAAAAAATTAGGTCAGTGGTTGTCCGGAGTGGCAGTGGGGACAGGATATTAACTACAAAGGGGCTTGAAGGTGATGGAAACATCCTATGTTTTGATCATGGTGGTGGTTACAAGACTGTAAGTTTGTCAAAATTTGTAGAAGTGGACACCTAAAAAGGATGAATTTTACTGTGTGTAAATTATACCTCAACACAGAAACAAAAATTATGAGAAAGAAAACTTTGAACTTGTTCTTTGGGCTCAAAGGGTTTTATCTTGCTTTGTCTTCAAGGAGAAGTTGGCTTGACAAAGAGAATGTGTGGGTTGCTAATACATGGCTTGGAGTTGCCAGCCCGGATAACAAAGCTTTATCTTAGAAGCAGGTCAACCAAGCTTGTTTAGTAGTTACTTGGACCTGTTTTACTGAAGTCTTCAAACTTCTTGGCAAGGGTTGAGTCCTGTGCATAGACCTGAGAGGGGCATCATCTCCACACAAGAAGGAAACTCTCAGAGGGAGCCTCAGTCAGGCGGAGCCATCCTTAGGATATGACAAGTAGGAGAGATGCCCCAGGACCCACCGTTTGCATGAACCTCACTCTCCTGGGTGTGGATGGTAACCCAGCAGAGAAGCTGTTGAGGGTGGGAGTTGGTGGACACATCTGACCCCAGGTCTCTTACACATGACAAAAAGCCAGCATTTAGGGAATTGCTTACTAAGTGCCAGACCTGTGATTTATCTTTTTTTAATCCTTCTAACAATACATTGAGATAGAGTCTAAAATTTATTGCCATTTTACAGATGAAGAAACTGAGACTCAGAGGTTGATCACATAGTTAATAAGTAGTGGAGCCAGGACTTAAACACAGCTGTCCGGCTTTTGTTTTTTGTTGATAATCCTCCCCATTTCCATACTGAAGTAGTACTTTTGTCATGTTCTAAACCCTCCCCCTTATATTTTCTTTCAGATGCCCTTGCTATTCATTTTACCTTGATTTCACTCGAATAAATTTGATGTAAGTGGGGTTCAGCAATGGTCTATCATACCTTCCTCTAGAAAGGAACTGGGGCTTGGACACAAATCTAAAATTGCCTGTTATCTCTGAGAGAGTGTATGGTTTGCACAGGCCTTCATCCCCTACTGCACTGTAAAATCAGCCAGCTTCCCATGGGAAATGGGACTGGATCTGGACCCAAACATCCATCCTTCAGTAATGCCTCCTCACATGCCCCCCACTGAGACCTCACTGCCCCAGCATAGCATGTGCTCCATCCACTGATAGATCTCTGACTTTCTTTGTCTCTTGGTCTTGGGGACTGTCTTAGTTTGCCAAAGGGCTGCCTATTCAAAGTACCAGCAATGAGTTTGCTTTTATAATGGGAATTTTATTATTCAGTTCCAAGGCTGTGAAATGTCCAAATCAAAGTACCATTAGAGATGCTTTCTCACGAAAGTCAGCTACTGTGATCCTGGTGTCCTGCCACATGGTGAAGCAAGATGGTGGCCAATCTCTGCTGAGGTCCCTGCCTTCCACTCCAGAATCTACCATCTCCTGGAGCTCGACTGTGGGTAACCAGGCATCCAGGCATTGAGTTTATCTCTTTCCAGGCCTTTTCTGTCAGTCTCTGCTGCTCTTTTTCTTCCCAAGTTCATCTGTGGGCTCTCAGGCATATGGATATCTCTTCAGCCTTGAGCTGCTCCATGGACGCAGCCTCGTGCGGGCTTCATGCTTCAACTTCAGCTGCTAGTGATCCTCCATTCCTCTCCCACAAATGTCTGGGTCAAAGTGGCAGCTTCCTTTCTCTGTGTCTCCCTTTATATAAAGCTCCAGTAAGAGGGTGGAGACCCAACCTGAGTCAGGCCTCACTGATGTAGTCCAATCAAAAGGGCCCCACACCCACAGGAATGGATTAGTTCAAGAACATAATCTTTTTCTTTTTGGGATTCGTAGCATAACATCAAACTGTCACAGAGGCCAAGATTGTAGTCATGTATCCTGTTGCAGCCTGCTGTGATTCTTGGAGCTCCAGATTCACCCTGCTCTCTATAGCAGGTCCAGGTAGACTCTGCCAGCCAAGGAGAGCTAAAGGAATGAATCATGGTGTTATCTTGGAACCATAATGACATTTTTTTCTTGCCCTCTTTTTTTGAAGAAAGACTTGTAAAGATAACTAAATCATTCTTTCTTTCTCTCACCCTATCTGATAATTCCAAGAAGCATATCAAATAGGAAAGAGCAAAGTGTTTCCAGGACACTCACACCCACCCCTTTTTGGCCAGAATGCCAGGTTCAAATCTTGCTTACACTCCTAGCTGTGTGACGGGGCAAGTTGCCCACCCCATCTAGCCTTTCCTCCTGTATAAAATGAGGGTAACAACAGGACCCACCATGTCAGGTGATGTGAGGCTTAAATGTGTTAATTCAGATGAGGGGCTCAGAATGCTTCTGGCAGATAGCGTGAGCTCTGTGATCATTGTCAGCATATACCAGCACCAGGAGGACTGTGGGATTCAGAGATGTTCTCCTTCCTGCTGTGTCTGCTGAAATATGGACCCAAACCTACCCTGAAATCACCTTCTTTTTCTCTGCTCCATGTTATGAAAACCTGCTATGGTTGAAAATATTTATCAACCTCCAACGTCATTCCATGTAGATAGGGAGATGTTTCATAATATGAAAAGTGCAAGTTTTCATGAACTAAACATAGGCAAGAGGCAACTTAAGCCTAATGCTAAAGGCAGTTCTGCAGTCTCATCACTTTCTAATGCATGGGGTCAGACTTCTGTGGGCCATGTTTAGCGCAGGCCAATCCATCTCATGCTTGACTCTCAGGGACTTCCCAGGACTTCTTCACTGCCTGGGCAAGAAAGAGTGGAAGGGTGAGCTTGGGGGCTCAGCAAGAAGCCATGAGCTCTTAATCTTTATAGTGATTTTTCCTGTGTGTGTGTGTGTGGGGGGGGGTGTATCATGGGAGGGAGGAGAGGGAAGGAAAAAGAGAGAGATGACTTTTTCTGGCTAAGTTGCCTCTGGCCCCTATCAACCTGACTTTGATGCTGCTCATTGTTCCCACCAACATTGTAGAAGAGATGAGAGTAAAATGCAATCATATTCATTTTCCCATGGCAGCCCTTGCCATGGATGGTTTTGCTTTTCAAGTTGATGGAAATTTAACAGGCTAAGAATTCTCCCAGCACAACCAGAACTGAGATGTAGCATACTTGAAATTAAAAGGCTTGCTCTAAAATAAATGTATTCTAGTTTATTTTTCTCCTCCTTTTCCTTCTCCCTTCCTCCTTATCTTTCCTCCTTTCCTCCTACTTTTCTATTTCCTCCTTCTTGTTCCAGGAAAGGAGGGGAATTTTTAATTGGTCAAATCAGATGGCTTAGAAGTTCTGCTTTGGTGCTGTTATTTTAAGAAATAAAAGCAGATATATATTTCCCCTCATTCAATGTCCTTCTAAAATGCGCATACCTACTATCAAAGGGCATTACATGTATGTATGTATATATGTATGCATACATAAACATAAACATCAGCCTCCTTAAATAGCAGGTACACTGCAGAACAGGGCAATGAACAATTTTCTTGTGTAGAAAGAAAATACCCAATAAAACTCAAGCAAATAGCCCAAAATAGCTCCCCTTGACTTTAGAGCACTCCTGCTAGAGCCTCTTACCCAAGGCCAGGACTAATTGTGGCCAGGTGCCTTGTAGAAATGCCAGTTTCATGATTTCCCACTCTTTTTGTGGGAGGGAAAGTTAATAACACATCTTTGGTGAGTATTCAAACCTTTATTCTGAGGCTGTACCCAAAGATGGCAGCCCTCCTCCGTAAGAATAAATAATTGCACCGGAAATCGAAAAAGGGTCTGGGGATCAGTGCCTGCTTTAACTGAAAAATAATTGTAAGCTCAAGGGCTTAGGGGTGATAGTTTATTACAGAGTATTAGAGCTACGTTTCTAGTCTGGAAGTTTTCAAACTGGTAATTGTAGAATTCTGTTTTCCAGATAAAACATTACCCTAAACTTTAACGTAAAAGCAATAGATGTGGGGCCACTCTGGTTATACTGGGGTGGGGGTCCTGGCACTGCCCATTTGGTGTCTTCCTTAGCCCCCTCTGGAACTCCTCCCCCTGAGGCACCCCCAATTAAATGTGGAACTCCTCAAACACAGTGTGAAAAGTATTAATTACTATACAAATTGTTACTGAATAATATTATCATAGAAGAGTAAACTGAGGCCCGGAGTATTAAGTCAAAGGCCAAAGTTTTGGCGTTGGTCACGCTGCTGGGCCTGGCAGCCATGTTGGCTCTTCCTGTTGCGGGATCAGGACACTAAGGCCCACCGTTTGGACAGTGCATGCTCATGGCTCCTCAACAGGAAGCAAACGTTTAAATTATTTTGACCAAGAATGTAGGTTACACATCAAGTGCCAGCGATACTAGGGCCGGCCAAGCAGAGATGCCAGTAGGACTAAATGGAGTTTAACATATCCAGGCAATGGGATGTTGTATTCAAATGACTCTTAGTTTTATGGAGATTTCTACAGACATGTAATGTGAACTGTCAGTTCTCACAAATTAACACAGGAAAAAATTGTTTATCTTGTGAGAAGAATGTAAAGTGGAGCATGGACAGGCTATAACCTAATTCAACTTCCTCAGCTTGTTGATGCTGCAAAATCTCAGGGTTGTCAAAACGGTGATCAGCAATGGCCGCCAAATACCGCAGGTGCAGACGGTGAAGGAAAGGGGATGGACACGGCCTTGATCCTCTTCCTCCTCCTCCTCTCTCTTCTTTCCAGAGAGAGGGATGGATCTGGGAAGCGGGGGAGCCAAGGCTGTCCTGCCTGCTGTCCAGTGGTCTCCTGTGGTCCCTGCTCGGTGGCCTGCACTGGGATTGACGGGCAGCAAGGTGAGGGTGGCACACTTCCTGTGTCAATGCCTCTCACTCCTAATTTGTTGTCCACTGGGGAATAAAAAGCAAATAGGCAGCATCACAACAACTTTCCTGCCCTGACCTTCCCAAGCTGTGTTTTGCCTGTGCTGTGTGGTCTCCTTCCAGCCTCTCCGTGTACACTTGGAAAAAGAATCAAGTTAAGCAAAGAATGTGTGGGTCAGAGAGAAGGAACAGAAAAGAATGTGTAAATGAGGAAGGTGTCCTGAGTGGCTTAAGGACCAAATGAGAGCAGACATGTGATTCGCTGGGGCTCCATGGGCTTAGGAGATCTCTGGGCCACTCTGCTCAGGGAAGGCCTCACAAAGAAGGTGGACTCTGAGTTTGGGCTTACAGAACATTCCTCAGTCTCCTGAATCCTGGATTTTCTCTCCATCCATCAGTGCTTCCTGCCTCCCCTTTCCTTCTGTGGAGATTCGATGGCCATCAAGTCAGCCATTCTCCTGTTCTCTGTCCCACTGTCCCTCAGAATCTCCAGCCTGGGCTAAATCACCATATTTTTCTCCATGCATATACCCAGGCTGCCCAGAGCACTGGAGAAAGCCACACTGCCCTGCAGATGGATGCTACTTCATGTAGGGGGACTCAAACCACACTGGGAACACAGTGATCCCCAGGGGCCTCTGTTTGCTATTATTTTCCATTGGCTATGGAAGGACATCCAAACCTGCTCTTCTCTTCTTAAATATTTATTACTTACTGCACCACCTTTACCTACCCAACTACCTCCCCAACCCCACTCATACACTAAGTGGCAATCGATCTCTTCTCCAACACTTTTTAAAGAGACAAATGGAATCACCATACAGAATATCCATTGTCTTGTGGGGTTTACCTATAATGATGTAGGTGGGTGGGTGGATGGGGAGAGGCTATGATAAAGACAAAGGGGTGAATATGCCAAAGGAGAGAGAGAGGGTAAGGAAGCTAAATATAACTCCTCCAACTCCCTGGGCTTCCCTTTATCCAGTCCTTCCTTCACTGTCTTGCTTGTCTTTTATGATTCAGAGACTCCTAAGCCAATAGTCGAGGGCTATGCCCACTCCATCCCCATTAGCACCAGGCAGTGACAGAGTTCCAGCTGGTGTGACCACAGGAGGAATCTCTATTACTCCTTAGCAGATCCCTTTTAGACACAAGATGACTGTGGTCAGACTTAGCTTTCCACAGTTTTTCTGGGCCATGTTCCCTGGAGTACATTTAGATTCATGCTTGGTGGCTAACTTTTGGGGGGGTTTTCAGCTCTATCAACTTCTCTTGACTTTGGCCATAGCACATAGTCACAGAAATGTATAGGGAGAATCCAATGCATAAGAAAAAGCCAGTATTTGACTCCTTGGATAGAAAGTCTTATATGTACCGGGACTTGGGGAGCTCTTCAGGGGCCGACCAGTGGCGAGAGGTGGACTCTCTCTGTGTCAGTGGACAGGCCGTCTTAACCTTCCCTGAGAGGGGCAGGAGTCCAGGCAGATGGGTATCTGCTGTGAGTTTGAGAGGTACACGTGAATTCACTTAAGGCAAGGGGGGTCCCTGCCAACTTGCTTGGATTCGCTGCCAGATGGCAGTGAGCTTGAGCCATCCCTAAGGAGAGCCAGAGGGAGAGGAAGGCCGGACCTGGGTCTGGCCTGATGAGCAGGCAGTAGCTTCCATGTAGGCAGAGCTAGTGTTGGAATCAAGTGGGCCACTATGGGCCTGGTGTCTTGCTCTTTTCTTTGTGGTTTTCTGCCAGGGACTATAATTTTTTTTTCCAAGGGAAAACTGCACATTTGTTTTTGGTACTTTTAACATGTGCATGTACATGTTTGCTCTCAGTGCTAAGCTCATCAAAAAGAACTGGCAGCAGCACACTCTCCTTTTCTCACTTTGCGTTCTTGACCTGTGGCCTTTTGTTCTCCTGAAGCCTCCGCCACGCAATCTCCTCAGTCCTCTCACTTGTACAATGATTTCCCCTTGGCCGTC
>PVKH010045974.1:0-10445 GCA_004027955.1 Chaetophractus vellerosus
TGCTGGAAGGGACGTCCATGGGCTGGAGATGCCCAGTGCTCCATCGGGAAGGGCAGAGCAGAGCTTGCCGGTCGAGGGACATAGAGCAGGAACAAGCCTAGGCTACTACTCTCTGAAGACAGAGTTTATCTCCCCAGCCCTGGCCTAAGCAAATGTTCCGTGGGCAGTAAGCACTCCGGCCTCTGGGGTTTACTGGTATCTACAACATGGTACAGATTAGAGAGTTACAACACTGCTCTATGGAAATGCACAAAACCCACTGCTGCATATTCAGCCCATCTGGAGAGCTGGGCCAAATGAGTATGTGTTCCATCTTTATCCTCCCAAGTCCCCGAGAATAACACATCAAAGAGCATGTTTGCATCCCTGCAACAGATAACGGCACTGCCATATAAGCTGCAGGGTCCACACATGCTAGATAGAATGAATTAATAATTTCACATATTTATAAAATATAAATTAACTCAAGAAATACATAACTTCAAGTAAAATTCCTGCTTTTTAAATCTGAGCAAAGACAACTTCCATAAATGAAAGTCTAGTCAAATTTCATTATATGGAATGACCAAATTGGTATTTATCATGTGGAACAAATCACTCCTCTCTGATACATAGGTGTTGGCACCACAGAAGCATGAGGCTATTTGGGAGGAAAAAGCCAGACAACAGACTTTTTTTTTAATTACATTTGATTATTTGTCTTTTTTTTTTTTTTAACAACAGAAAAGCAAGTAATAGGATCAGAAAGAATTCTGGAGGCTCTGGTGCATTTATATAAGCACAGTAAATTACTCGTAAAAACCATGGAGCATTTACCTTCGTCTTTATATATAATATACCATGCCTGTCTGGAACCCAGTTTGCTTTGATGGTAAACAGCTATTCTCTCTGAAACCTCGCCTTATCTTGCTCTGCTCTGTGTCGAGAGGTTTCCTTATTAGCTGAACTGGTTTTCCTGGAAGAAGAAAAAGAAAGCAGTACAAGAAATGAATGTATTAGGCTTCTTTCATTTCCAAAATGCCATAACAATAATTTATGTTCATACTCAAAGACGTAAAGATCCATATACCAGCTTAGTAGAGAAATGGTAAAACTGTAACTAATATCCTATATAAAATATAGTGTACCCAAGAAGAAATTTGTCATTCTATTCTACAAGGTCATAATATGCCAAAAAGCAACCTTCTCTATTCTTATGTTCCGGACCTTGAAACAGAACAACATGTAGGTCTGCAAGAATTCTGTAGGCATGTGGATTATTTATTACTGGATGTGAGGATTATTTTTGTTGCTAAATAGGCTTGAGGGAGACTATGCATTATCTATGAGATATTTCCAAACATTATTAAGGATACCGTCATTAGAGAGGAGAACAACTTTGCAATTTAAGGAAATATTTTTCTCATAAAGAATTTTCCCTTCAGTACCTGAAATAATATTGTGGCTTTAAAAGATATATATATCTTGCAGGATTTTATAACCACGATTTAAAAAATAAGATTAAAAAGGAAGAAGAAATCATTAGCATCACCTCCAGGTAAAGAAATATGTGAGCTGAGATGGAAGGCCTTTATATGTAAAGCCAGAAACACTTATTTCCATATTGCAAAATGTGTCAAGTTTTGCAGAGATAATAGCATTGACTGAAAAATGTTAATTACATTAAATCTCCCGGAAACACTGAGTTAGAATCTCTAGCTCAGGATGGTCTGTAGAGTTCGCCTCTCCCCTCCTGGCCTGTACTCTAGCCTTTTTCAAATGCTTCCCAGTGAATTAGAAAATTTCCCTTTGGCAGCAGAGTCTAGAAGAGGCATCCAGAAAGACCCAGTGTTACCCTTAACAGAAGCTCTCTAAGAGCCCGACAGCCGCAGCCTCAGAACAAACAGCTGGGGATTCACCCAGAATCAGGCCTGCAAGCACCACCCCAGCTGGGGCCACCCTGCCTCTTGGCAACAGCCACTTGGGCAGACACTCAAGCACTGCAGCCACACACAGAGCCAGAGCCACCTGAGAGAAGGGAAGGGATTCTTCCTGCTCAGCACTCCTCCACCATCCATGTGTATCTGAACCGATTCCATGCTTTCTGCCAGCACACTCAGGAAAACCACATTCAATACAGAATAAATGTGCAAGGCATGGAAAGAGGAGGAGCTGGAGTCCAGCATGGTCTCTGCAATTGCCCAGAAGCCATATTACCCAAATCTTCCCAGACCTCTCCTTTCAGAACATAAAAATCATGTTTATTTCCAAGCTCTAGTCCCAAGGGATGTGTTGGATAGAAAGTTTATTTGAGAACAGGGATGATGGGGGATGGCCAGTGTATAAAAAACTACCTTTTACTAGAAATTTCTATGTACTAAAGGTCCGCATGCATTATCTCTGGAAGTGCCTGTTGTCATTCCATTCTACAGAGAAGGAAACTGAGGCTCAGAGACATTAAGTAACTGCCCAAGATTATATATCAGGTAAGTATCGTAGCTGGGATTTGAACTCAGATTTTTAAGAACCCATTCGTTTAACCACTAAACCATACTGCTTGTCTTTGTAGAATAGGCCAGCATGGAAAGTATGAAAAAATAACTCATTTATCGATTTAACAAGCAATGGTTTCATCAAAATGCCCATGACTACCTTACCAACAGTATTTGAAAGAGAAACATTACAAAGGCATGAAAAAAAGTTGACTTGTCTTTTTTTATACCTTTATGTTAAATTAGTGGAACAAGACAGATACAGGAAGGCAGGTAAAGGCAGAATGGCCACAGCATGTGATCAAATGATCTCATTGTGTGGTCATTAAGGGGTTTCCTCCAGCCTAACTGGTTAACCCCAGAGGCTGCAAACAGCAAGGCTGCTGCCACCCTCTTTGCTGGCTAATCAAAGAGCAAGGCTACTAAGTGCGATGTGATTTCCTGGATTGGATACTGAAACAGAAAAAAACAACATGAATGAAAAAACCCAAATAAAGTCTGGAGATGAGTTAACAGTAATGTCCCAGTTGTTAATCTCTCTGTTTTGTAAAATATTAGCATCAGAAGAAATTGGGTGTAGGGAACATAGGAACACTGCAATATCTTTACAAAGTTTCTGTAATTCTAAAACTACTCCAAAATAAAAGATTTATTTTAGAAAGTCAATTAAAATAAAATAAAATAAATTTCAAATATGAAAATAGGAGAGAGAGAGAGAACAATGTCAGGGACCAGAAAATCATCTTGCTAGCCACTTATCACATTCATAGGGGAAAATCATGCAAGATAATTTTTTTATGTTTTTATATGTTAATAATATGATTACACAGGTGCAAAATCATTGACCAGGTATATTCAGATAAATAGAAAAATGCCTCTCAAGGATAAGAAACATACATATTCAGGCCAAAATCCTGCTTTGTCTGAATAACTCCAGGAAGCTCATGCCCTTGCCAGTACTTCATTAGGAAGGATTTTCTTTACTGGGATGGATACTAAAAGAATCTGCCACTAGACACAAAAGGAGATTTTTTAAAAAGCAAGGAATACCATGTTCTCAGATAAAGACTTAACATCTTAAAATGCCAATTATCCCTTTATCAATCTGTAAACATGTTTCCAACAACAACAAAAAATGTTAACAGGATTTTTGTGGGGGAACAAGACAAGCTGCTTTCCATGTCCATAAGCAAGCAAGAATAGCCATGAAAATCCAGGAAAAGAATAATAATAGGAGAGAACAAGCTCTAACTAATTAAAAAATATCTAATAAAACTACGATTTTTAAGCAAAGTGGTACTGGTACATGACTAGAAAAACTGATCAATGGAATAAAAACAGAATGTCCAGAAAAAGACCCAAATTCATGATGTAATTTAACATATTCTAATAATTTTTTAAAACATTAATGAAAAAGTTGATTATCCAATAAATGGCCTTGAGCCAAATGAGTGATGATCTGGAAAATATTAATAAAGCTTTTTTTTTTTTACTTTATGCCTTCCACCAAAACAAATTCCAGATATATCAAACATGAATTCATAGATGAACTAAATTTGAAAAATGGAAGGATTTTTTGGAAAAAAAATCTATTTTAGGAAAAGCCTTTTAAAGTATAATGTAAAATCTTTAAGTCATAAAAGATAAGGCACAGATATTTGACTAAATAAAAATAAACTTTCTGCATGGAAATAAAACTAAACAAAGTAAAATACAAACAGCAAACTGGTAAATATGTTTGTAACCCATCACAGACAAAAGGCTAATATTATTACTATATAGAGAGCTATACCAAATCAATAAGAAAAATGGGCAAAGGATATTAACAGAAAAGGAAATAAATGGGTTCTTTAAACTTACGCAAAGATGCTCATCCTTACTTAGAAGAGAAGTATACATTGCACTACAATGAGACATTATTTTCACCTTCCAGATTGGCAAAGATCCAGAAGTTTATATCACACTATTATCAAGGGAGTGAAGAAACAGGTACTCCCATCCATGGCTGGTGGGCATATGTATAAATTGGCATGATCATTATGAAGAGTGATTTGGCAATAGAGTCTCCATCAGAAACACAAATGCTCATATCCCTCAGACTTACCAATTCTATTTGTGGTTATTTATCCTCCAGGCATAATCTTCCACTTGCATAATCATGTAAATACAAGGATATTAATTACCACATTGTTGGTAATAGCAAGAAAGTGGAAGCTATCTAAATATCCACCAATAGAAAACTGGTTAAATAGATTGGGGGACATACATATAATGCAATACTATGCTACAGATAAAAAGAATAAAGCAAAGGCTGTAGCAGCTAAGAGTGAAAGGCCTCCAGGAAAAATTAAGTTAAAAAAGCAAACAATGAAACAATGAAGAACATGTTATCATTTGGTGTGTGTGTTTATATAAATGCATAGAGAAATCTATGGGAGAAGAGTGTGACAGGCAAGAAAAAGATGGGAGGAGATTTGGTGATGGAACTAGTTTTTTTTTTCCTTCCACCTTATCTAATTTTCCTATAATGGATATTAATTCCATGTTAAACCAAGAAAATTAGCAAAGTTAATTTTCTTAAGGAACTCAAGCAAATGCCCTGCAACTACTCAAACGCATTTCTGAGAAGAGAAGAAAGTGAAAACAAATAAAACCACCTGGTTCCTCATGTCCTTCTCCCTGATCCTGTGGGGTTGCCACCCTCTCTCTCCCTAGGAAAACAATGTAGTGTTAAACCCTCAAAGCCTCCCAGCTCAGTTGTTAAGGTAATTGTGTTTACTCTTTTCCAAACAAAGTAATTTGAATCAGAAGATTCAATGTGCTCAGTCTTCAGGTTCTTTGATGTCATCTTCCTCCTTGCTCTGAGTGTGGCCGGCCCTCAGCCCTGCTGCCCAGAGTATTACACGTGAATTCTACAAGCATTGCCATAGCTACACCATTCTGCTTGTGATAATGATGCAAAACAAATAGAACATAATTACAATCAAATTTGAAATAAATCAGCCCTGGAAAACACAAGCTGTGGGACCTTTTCTTCCCTTTGACCACGTGTGGTGATGATGAGATTTTGGAGTATTTTTACATATCAGAACAATTTTTAGAGTGGACAAGATTGCTTTCTTGCCTGAAAATAGCACCTGATCAAGACAAATGGTATGTCTGAAACATTAAGACCTGGTGTCTGTACCTCCTAAGCCTATCAGATGATTTCCCCCTGGATGACCCTGGTTAACCGTCAGATCAGCTCTAGATGTGCTTTTAGCATTTTAGGTTCCCGAGATGCTGAAGCTGGTAGCTGTTTAGTCATCCAGGCTGTCTTTATGCAGGGAAAGGACTGAGAAGCCCCATGCTGTATTAGATGAGCTATCTGAATGATCCAAATAAAACACCCCAGTCTATGGGGCTCCTACAGTCTCTATTGCCTCAAATCACCCGGCCATCACACCCATCTCCTCACTTTACTGGATGGCTGGTCTTCTCACTGGGAGCTTTGGGTTCATTTGACTCCTCTTGCCCTTTTCTAAACGTCTTTCCCCCCTCTTTCTTGCAACAACAAATTTGAAGGTAGAAGATATTTAAAAAGAAAAAAATATATAGAATAATATTCAAAGGAAATCTGTGAGAATAACCTCTGCTCATTTAACACCCTGAGGTTAAGCTTCTACAATGGCATTTAAATCCTTATTTTTTTCTTTACTTTATGTACTTGCAATAACAACATTCCTTTAGACTTTAGAAATTCTAAATAAAACAAGAACAAAAGTGTTCCTTCTTTTCAACTCTCCACCCAAATGTTACCATTGTAAATCAAGGTAACAAAGTAAATTAACTACTGGCATTTAAATGTTTGCTGTCCCAAATATTTATTCCTTCCCACTCCCCCAAACTTGTTTCATACAAAACAATGCTCATAAAAACAATAAATATTCATTCTATATTTACTAAAATTTTCAGATCAAAGTACTGTGTGCCCCAAATCCTGAATAGCAAAAAGTAATGCTGTTTGTTTAGCAGGAAGCCTTCAACTTCCCATTAGCAACCTGACCAAGTTTGGGTTCTCATTTATCTCTAAGTTCTGGCAGTCCAAACAGACTTTGATGTACCCTTTAATTGCTTGGTGTGTTAGAATGAGACACATTTTGGCAGCAGACAGGCCTGGGTTTGAATTCAGGTGCTGTCATTTAACTGGTAACTCTCTCAATGCTGCTATATTTCAGTTGTAGATAAACGCAGACAGGCCTGCTTCGCTGGGAGGTTAGGACGATTGAATGAAATAGTGTATCCCTGGCTGCTGGCCCACTGCAGCTGTCCCTCCTTGTACAAACCACACCACGTTGTTTTTCTGTCTTTGCATGTTTGCCTCCCTCTACTAGAGGAAGGAACTGAGTACCCTCTTGCCTCAGTAACCTCAAAGTAGGTTCCAGGTCCTCCGCCGCCTCTCCTCCCCTCTCCCCCCATCCCCTTTTAACTGACATAATCATACTGACTTTGAACTTTTTTCTTTGGGCTCACAACACTGCCCTTACCCATATTCTCCAGCAAGAGAGAAATAGAGCCTCCATTTTCCCTGACACATTCCTATTTCTCCTCAAGTCCCGTTTGATGAGGAGCTGTGAGCATCTCCAAGAAAAGGTTCCTCCAGCGCCCAGGCCTGGCCCCTAGGCCTGGTTAGCACAGATCACCTCCTTGCCAAGCCCAGCTTGCCCAGAGGCTCAGTGCCCTTCATTAGTCGTTCTTTGCCTTGAGAGACACACACACACACGTGTGTACACACCCCTCCCAGGCTCAGAGTCACCAAAAATCCAGAGTATTCCATCCAGACTTGCAGAATTACCACGCATTTGTCATTCACACCTTTCTGCTGGACCGTCTCCCTCCGCCCAGATGAAGAAAGAACAGCTCTGTTTTCTTGAGGTTGGAGCACTGGCCTCAGAGCCTTTGTCTGTGTTTGTGCCAGGTTCAGTGACAAAATCGTTGTCCCCAGGGACATGGTCTTGAGTAATGACCTTGAAAAACAAAACAACTTACAATGACAACCAACAATCACTCCAGGGCAGATTGTCCAAGGGTAGATCCACACTGCCTACTCCTGCAAGCCCCTTTGTGGTCTTCTAAATGCCCTTGGGCATCTCTTTCAGGGAGTGAATGGAAAAAGGATTGAGTTTAATTCAGAGTCCCAGTACACACTTTTTGGTGAGAGGGGTTACTCTCCTACTAAGTTATTCATAGGTACATATGTATTGATGGACTATTGAACCAACAGTGTGCTAGTTACTGTGAAGAAGAAGTTCTCCCTGGATTTTTCAATGAACAGTGTTTTAAGCAAAAAAGTGTATGATTAGATTTTGCTAAATCACTTTGGGCATAAGGCAGTGGATGGGACGAGGGGCAGCAAGGAGACTCCCCAAGTGACTGGGGGTGCGGGGGTTCTCTCAGGGAGTGTAATGAGAGATTGCACTGAGGCAGTGACACGTGGTGGCAAGGAGGTGACTTGGTTCCTCCCCAACTGTGAGGGAGAGGGCAGTCAAGAATGACACCCTGATTTTGGCTTAAGTTGATGAATCAGAGGTAGAAGAAATATAACTTCATGGGGAAAGAGTATGAGTATACTTTTGGACATGATGCATTTGACACCGCAGTGGCACAACCCAGAAAGGATGTGCCAGGTGTGGGGCTCAGAAGAGAAATCTGGGTTAAAGAAGTAGATGGGGAGTAAATTGCAAAAGATGGATGAGATAGTTCAGGCATAACCAGAGGAAGGCATACATTTAAGAAATTGGCAGAGGTAGGAGATCTTCAAAAGGAGACGGAGGAGAAGGAGCAGACAGGAGAAAGGGGAGAGCAGTGTCTCAGTCAGTAAGGCAGGAAAGACCTTTTGAGAAGGATCAACAGCCTCAAATGCTGTGGAAAAAAAAGCAACTTGACAAATTTGCATTTAGTGGTCATGGGGAGCTCTGCTGGAATGGAGTCAGTACACAGTTTATGTGTATTAGTAGAAATGAACAGGAAGGAAGTATAGCACGTCAACTAATTATTTCTGGGTGTTGAGATTGTAAGTGGTTGCTATTTTCTTCTGTTCCTGTAAAAGAGGTGAAGGGTAAAGGAGGAAGAGGAAGGTGTGATATTCCAAAAGGAAACATTTTTTAAAGGATGCACATGAAACCAATTTTTTTCAACATGCTCAAGCATAAGGGATGTTTCTAACTTTATAAGGAATATGGCAGAAAATGATATAGTCACCGCATGTTATTGTTTGTTGTTTTGTAAATGCCCCACCTGAAGTATGAAGGGAAACTCTCCCGTTCCCACAAAAAGCATACAGAGCTAGCTCAGGAACCCATAAGAGTGTGTTTCCCAAACCTCAGCCATTTGATTCCACAATTTTTGCCAAATCTCTTTACTACTAGTCTTATTATTTAATAAACATTTTATTTTAATCAGCTCACTTTTTAAATTTAAATAGGTCCATTTATAACACAATAGTAAATAGAGTCATTATCACAATAAACAGAAGGCAACTAAAAATAAATATAATGCAAACAAAACAATTGTTAGTAATTCTAGCAAAATGTCTTCACAACCTGATCTAAATCTTTGATATAAAGGCAGATTAATTAAACACTAGAAAGAGTTAGAGACTTCCTGGTACTGTCTTAGTTTGGGTCTTCCCAGAAACAAACTCTATGACAAGAATTCAGTTGCAAATAGTTTACCTGGGAGGTGAAGGAAACATGAAAACACAAATAAAGGAGTTGGGAAGTGAAGTGGGAGGGGAGGCAAACCAATAAATGACATGTCATCCTATCACTTGGGCAACTGGAACTTAATCCCAGCCAGTGTAGAACACACTTCAGGATTAGCCCACACAAAGGGTGAGAGAGCTGGGGTAGTTATACACCATCCTCCATTGGTCATTGGGTGAAGGTTGCTATGGGGGAAGTGGATGTGGTTCAAGCGATTGGGTTCCTGTCTACCATGTAGGAAGTCCAGGGTTCGACTCCCAGGGCCTCCTGGTGAAGGCAAGCTGGCCTGAGTAGAGAGCTGGCCCACGCGGCGTGCTGACCGGCGAGGCGTGCTAGACTGCATGGAGAGCTGGCGCAACAAGATGACCCAACAAAAAGAGACACAGAGGAGAGACAACAAGAGATTTATTTAAATAAATAAATCTTTAAAAAAAAAAAAAGTCTGCTCCGCGGGATATTCACTCCCTAGCATTCCTAGCCTGCCTGTGGGAGGCAAAGCAAGTGGCCCTGGAGGCAAGAAAGGGCCTCAGGCCAAGCATCCAAATGCTGCAGAGGGAAGCCTGGCAAGTGTACTCTGCCGTGATAAGGATGAGGAGACCTGTATAGGGCTCCAGTGGAACCCTGTAATAAATGAGATTGACATAAAATAGAAAAGGGAATAGCTTTCTCATTATTTGAGTTAAAATAATTTATTGCTAGGCCTGCAAACCATTCAAAATCATCTCCCACACCACCAAGCTGGGCTCCTCCACCCAGGGAGTCCTTTGGATGCTTTGTAAGTCCTGAAGCAGCTCAACAGTCTCAAGTGCCTGGCTGAAACCTACTCATACCAGGCCACTGAAAAACAGATCTTGTGAAATTATTCTGTGATTTAGCAATAGCCTCATCACATCTGGCTGTCCAATAGAGTTGTCATAAAGATGCTTCTCTATAGAAGTAAGTCAGTAAGATGAAAATCTGTATTGACAACATAGCCAACTAAGCATGATTGGTTACTTTTTAAAAGGAATTTTCACCCTCATAAAAAGGACCATGCAGGGAGGCTGGCTGTAGCCCAGTGGATAGGGCTCCAGTTCACCACATGGGAGGCCCTGGGTTCGGTTCCCGGGGACCTCTCCAAAGCGGGCAGACCACCTTGAGAAGGGCGAGCTACCATGGGCAGGGCAGAAAAAGCCACCACGGGCAGGGCAAGGCCACATGGGCAGGGCAAGTCACCCACGAACGGAGCAGA
>PVKH010045975.1:0-10445 GCA_004027955.1 Chaetophractus vellerosus
ACGTGGTTGAGTTTTCTGAATTAAAAGAAAGAACAATTTATAGAGTGGATATCCAAATACAGATTTTCCTCTAAGTGAAGAAAAACCCCACTAATTTTTAAAAAATTAATAATTTTTCACATCCTTGAAAATGTTGGACCTATTTCAGAACTCTTCTAATTTCAATCCGTGGAACATTAAAATGGCTGAATTTTATTTTTAGTTCATTAATATGTAGGATGTTAATCTCTTCTACCAACCTGCTGATAAATTTGTTTTTAGATCCTTTGCCATTTCAATTGATGGCATGATGAAATGATGAAATATCAGGCAGTAGTTGTTATTTTCTTCTGAAGAGTTCATCCATTATGTTATTTGCTCTGAAGTAGTGTATCCAAAGCTATAATATTTCATTGTTCTGCTGATGGTGACAGCCACATTCATTATAAGCAGACTATTAATCTTACATTGCTTCCTTCAGTTCAAGAATTGGTAAGTTCATCAGACACCTATCTTTTGGAAGTCTGAAGTTTGTAGCAAAGAGTTATGTTAAGTGAGAAAATAGATACATCAGTTGAAAATTTATTTTATAATAGAATTGACTGTTAAGTTCTTTTTAAAAATTTTATCATCATTATTTTATTTAGAAAAGTTGTAGGTCTACAGCAAAAGCATGCATACAGCACAGAGTTCCTGTCTACCCCCCTACTATTAACACCTTGCATTAGTCTGGTGAATTTTTTACAATTCATGAAAGAACATTTTTATAATGATGCTATTAACAATGTCCATTGTTTACAATAGGGTTCCCTGTTTGTATTGCATAGTCCTATGTTCTTTCCTAAATTTTTATTCTAGTAACATACCTATGACCTAAAACTTCCCCTTTAACCATGTTCAAATACATAATTCAACACTGTTAATTATGTCCACAATGCTGCATTACCATTGCCACCATTCAGTTCCAAAATTTTATGATCGATCCAAATAGAAACCTTGTATAATTCAAGCATGAACTCCTCATTTCCTAACCTTACCCCATTCACTGGTAACCTACACTCTAAGACTATGAGCAGTCAAATAGCACTGGCACACACTGCCCAGTCTATTATGGTGCAGTGCCAAGTACGAGCCGATTAAGGAACATAGGTGCAAATGCGAAGGGATGAGGGAAATTTTCCATAAGGATTGGTGAGCAAATCCCAAAGATACTTCTGGACATCCGACTAGGCAGTGCATGAAAATGTCTCAGGATCTGTATTTGAAGCCTTTACTGTGTTCTCTTTGAAGTAAAATAAAAATAAAAAGTCACTTCAACTAATCTATTGTAGCAAATGGTGGAGTAATTAGAAGGCTAAATAACATCCAAATAACTTTTTCAAAGCTTTTCTTAATCCATTTACCCCTACCATCCACCAAACTAATCAGAACTTTGTTAGCACTTCTTACCCTCACATTAAGGTGCCAAATAAAAAAATGGATTAACTTTTGAGAAGAAAATAACAGCATTAGAGTCATGGAGTGCAAGAAGTAGAAGAGATGATGAACAAATTTATCTGCCAAACCAACCCCCCACTCTATTCATGAGGAAAAGGGGGCCTCAAGCTTCAGATGACCCGGAATCAGGCAGTGTGGTGTAATAAAATCTGAGTCTGAATAATTCAAAATTAATGAAATTAAATATTCAGAATTGTTACAATTGCCTCATATTCACTTCATTGGTGAGAGGGGGATTCCTGCCCTAGGGTTCTGGGGATGGCTGTACACACTGCACTGGTGTCTGAACATTAGACAGTTTATTAGTCAGGTATATTCACAACCCTGGGAGGAGGAAGGACACCGCACCCACTCGGGACGCAGGGAGATTGCACTTGGGAATATGGTGAGCAATCAGGAGCGGTGGAACGAGGCTTTTTAGTATCAAGAAGATGGGGGAGCCACCTGGCTCCTGCGGAGCGATGATTGTTTTATTTAAATAATTCTGCAGGTTAGCAGGGAAGTGAAGCCAGCTACTCAGGGATAAGCAGCAGTGTTGCTTGGCCCCCATAAGAAGGGTTGTTTGACTCAGGGACCTTATTTGTGGGACCAAACTAGGCAGGAGAACTTGTGTTTAGGCCATTGAGAGACTTTCCCAGTTTTCCCCAGATGTCAAGCCAGCACATAATATTGGGCCTCAATTTTAGGTCTACACCACAAGTTTCCAAACGTTCAAGGACAAAGTACATAGCTTTTGTGTGTAGAAACTGACCTTGGTGCCATGATAGCTTCCATGTACTCCACTCAACAAGGTCTCCTAGTGGATGCAAAATAGAAAATCTCAGACCAAGTTATGGTGCTCAAATTACATTGTTTATTAAACCAGTTTGGAAGCCACAGAGAGAAGCAAGGAGGGTAGATTAACACTCTTAGGTTAGAGTACAAGTGGGGTGGAAAGACCACACTACCTGTGTAATGGTCTCTGTGCCACATCAGCCTGACTGGATGACGATGTGTTTGAGCCATGGAGCCCAACAGATGGAAAGTTATTGAGGTCAACAAATGTATTTGCCTCACTGGATCTGTGCAGGTACAAGTGTGTCTGGGAACAATTGTAGCTCATTGATTGGCTTAATAAGATATGGGTTTTATGTGTGTTTCTTGGGCAGAAGACACATGGGTGGCTATTTGAAGACAACATGATAATTGAACACCTCATAAACCTCATGTATATTTAGTGTATCAAAAATATTAAGTGCCCTTTGGTTCTTCCAGTCCTTTCTAAGTTTAAAACATGCATTTTATGTATTTTATCTATGTCTTGCATATTTCTTAGGTTACTAAATAATTCGCCTATGTGTATCTAACACATCCCATGAGTTTTGCCTGTCTTTATAACCTACTAATTTATTCACTGACTCTGATTAACATATGAGTTTTATCCACCCCGTTTATTTTTCTTGTCTTCTGTGTTAGAATCGAATCTTCTCAAATAATGCAGCAAATATGCTTTGCAATAGTTATTCAATATGAGACTTCTGATCATGTTATTAACTGTGTCATATTAGCTGTGACTGATAGACTTAACAATTTAGAAAAGAAACCAAAGAGCGGTAATTGTAAGATACAAGAAAATAAAAAAACCATTAACATCTATGTAATTTCTCTTACCTAGCATGAAGATGGGCATATTATTGTCTGTTTTTTTTTTAACTCTATTTCTTTAATTTTGGTTTAGTTGGAATTCAAGTTCAGTTTGAGTGTGACAGTAATCTTAAAACAGCAGTGGCTTAAACAAGATAAAAGTTAATTTTTCTGTCATGTATGAGAAAGAAGGTTTCCAGCTAGCAGAAAGGAAAGGAGGGCAAACCCTGTTCTAGAAAGTTAAATACAAGACTTCTGTTGATGAAACAGTAGCTAGAACTTAGTCATGTGACTATATATAACTACAAGGGGTGCCGGAAAATGTTGTTTCTTTTTCCATTGGCTATTAGCTTGGCTGAAAATCAAGTTGAAGGAAAAAAGAGATATATTGGAAGTTGAGGAGTAGGCACTGTCACAGAAGTCACTGAACAAAACAAAGTTTCATTAGAGTGTAAAAATGTGATTGCCTTGTAAATAGGACAAATATTGTGCCACCTTGTGGGAAGCCTGTACTTATCTTTCTAACGCAAGGCTCAATATAAATCCAATCCATATGACTACAACTCCTCATAAAAAGTACATAGTTATGATCAATTTAAGATATGATTAAGCATTTTTCTCTAAGCGTTTAGATGCAAAACAACCAATAATTATCTTGTGCAACATAGTTAGCAAGTGTAACTTATCATAATTATCATAATAATATCAAGATCATATCATTAAACCAAATATAAACCCGTGGAACTCTAAACTGGTGTATGCTTTTCTTCTGTTGTGCTAAAGAATACTACCCTTTTCTATTTGATTGTGTTATTTTACTCCTGAACTTTACATTTTCAAGAATGTAAACTACTCAAACCTCTGTAAAAATGAGCAGAGTGATGTGTTGAAAGCTAAAGCTTTACATATTTCCCTTCTAATTACTGGCTCTGGTCAATTTGGGAAGGTTGATTTCCAGATTTCCTTTTATCTTCTTTGGTACGAAATGACCTCCATGGGCCTTTTAACTGGTTCCTACATTAAATTTTCATTCATTGACTTTTCCCTGGAAATAAAATTGCTAGCACTTTCTAACCCCTCAATTGATAATGGCTCTGCCCCATGTCCTTTGAGAAAAAAAGACTGCACAGGGGGTTTACGTGCAGGCTTCATTGTGCTGCATAATCTGTGCCTTTTGCAGGAAGGGAACTAAAATTCATTGAAACGATTTCTCATAGCTGGGCACCATTTATTAACATGTATTTGATCTATTTTAGCAGAATTTTACTGTTTTCTTAAATAATAATATTCATTTCTAATTAGGTTTCTTCTTGAGTATTTCATGTTTTAGTTTTTATCCTGATTTTTTCTGTCATATTTTCAAATTGATTATTCTTTGACTATAAGGCAGTTATTCACTTCTCTATATTAATTTTGTAGCTAACTACCACATGAACTTTCTTACTGTTTAAAATAATTTTTCAGTTGATTCTCATGGTTTTTCCAACTATACAATAGTATACTTTAAAAATATTCATGTCTTATTTTTTATTCTTATAGATTTTTAAAAAAGGTTTTCCTTCTAATCATCATGAGGAAAGATAGAAGTCCCTGGTTTATAACGTCTGTCTCTATCAGAGATGCTAGTAGTTTTACTATATTATCTGAATTAAGCTCCATAACTAATCTATAAATGGAGTATTATTCACATTTTACAAAGGGAAAATTGCTTAAGGTCACAAAGGTAAATAGATGTAAATATTATTTCAACCCAAATCTGTTCTAAATTCCATGCATATCTGCTATTCTACAAAATATCTGAGATAGGAGAAAAATGTAAGATTCTGTACAAAGGTAGAATCTATTCTCTAGCTAATACTTAATAACAAGTACTCCTCTCTATCTCCCTATGGGAAAATCTTATATGTCCCTTGTTATAATAAGTTCCTATTCCAGTTATACCTTGTTGTGTATAGAGCCACTCAAAATATTGTAATGTAAAAGTACACACATTTTTTAATACTCATAGCTATTTGGACAGGGCATGACAAATATGGTATGCCACTTTCTGCAAACAGAACCATTTAGTACAGCTGGAGTTCTAGGTGGAGCTTTAGGGCTGACAAAAGATGGAGCTAGATAGAGAGGGAAGCAATTGATTTTGAAGGATCTTTCCTGGCATGCAAAAGCATTTGGATGTCATCCTGTAGGCAGCTTTAGAGGGACATGGTCAAATTTGCATTTCAGTTCATTCTACTAGCATTTGGGAGCCATGTTAGAGGTGATTGAGTGCTTCTATTGGGGCAATAGCAGTGAGCAGAATTGCCATGACTTACAAATGAGTTGTATGTGGGAATTTGGGAGAGAGAAAGAGGAAGGCTCCAAGGTTTCAGAATTGGATTTCTGAGCAGATGGTGATGCCACTCATGAGGCTAGAATGGCACACAGGAGAAGTTGAATGACATGGTGGGGGACAGGGATGATTGATTTTGTTTAGGGAACACTAAATTTGAGTTTTATGTGGAAAATTTCCCCACAAAAAATTTCCTCAAGGTGAGATGGTAGGTAGTTGGATTTATGAATCTGAAACTCAAGAGAGCAGTCTGTATTACAGTTTAATGAGTCAGTCTATAGACAGAAGCTGAAGCCACAGGTGTGGAAGAGATTGTAGGGAGAGGTTTGCAGAGTATGAAAAGAAAGAATAAAGACAGAGCACTGGGAACTGCCAATATTTCTATCCCAACCTGAGTAGGAAGGCCAGAGAGGTAGAAGCTTAACCAGAAGAAAGTGATATCTGTAAGGTAATTGAAGGAGAGTTTCAAGAATATTTTGAACTCCTTGACTCTAGCAAAGATATTTTCTGTCTTCATAGTTCTAAGACTAGGGATCCTTACATCATCAAGGGAAGAAATGTTCAGTGACTTCAAAGGATGTTGCAGTGGCTATTGCTTTTGTTGGCTCAGTCCCTTTTCCTTCTTCTGTTAAATCCTCACTCCCTCAATCATAGGATCTCCTCTCATGAGCCACAGTGATTGGTTCATTGTGGAAGGGTGGGGGGGCCATAACACTTTGGGCTAATTAGATTCTATCTTCTGTGAAATTTTAGTCTGGAGATAAGACATAGAGGTAAAAAGAAGTGAGAACAAAGTCATTTTATGACAAAATCCAGCAAAGTTTGAAGATCTTTTACTGCTAAGATTCTAAGAATTGCCCCTATTCTTGTCCTTCCAAAGGCTTTGTCATTTAGTGCTTTTCTTGGCTGTGAACCACCTGCTGTCTTTGCTAAATTTTCTTTTTTCCTTTTTTTCCCTCTCTGGAGTTTTCTCTATTGCTTGCAACACAAGCTGATATCAGCTGCTTTTAGCTTATAAGGTGTCTGTTCTGATTGGTCAGTTGTTAAATATATTGCCTAGGACCCCTATTGCCACTAAGAAAAAGTAAGTGATCTTTGACTTCCATAAAACAGAGTCTGTACCTCACCCCCTCCCTAGCCAGCGTGGGACATGGCTCCCGGGGATGAGCCTCCCTGGGATAGAGGGATTATCACCAAGTGTCAACTAGCAATGCACCTGGAAAAAGACCTTGACCAAAAGGGGGAAATGGTAAATACAAATGAGTTTTTATGGCTAAGAGATTTCAACATGAGTCAGGAAGTCATTCCAGACATTACGCTTATACAAGTCTCAGCAGGATCTCATTGACTGCCACAGCAAACAGTGCCTCAAATAGCAGGGTTCCTGAGGTCTCTAGAGACATCCAGAAACTATAAGCAGGGCAGAGGGCTCAGGACTTCAGCACCCTGTCAGTGCGCCTTACTTTGGAATTTATGCTCCCCAGTGTAACAAAGTTAGGCTCATTTTTAGGTTCTCTACACATGGCTCTTCTGCCCCTTTTATTTGAGCCTATAATTAGCACTATACCTGATAAATACATGTCCCAGAGACTTAAATCTTTGATCCATCCATGTGCCAGTTGAGTACTGAATTTCAACAGAGTTGCAACACCTACTCTCCAGATCATTGCACTCACCCAGGAGAGCTAACAAGGAGATGATGATGTACAACACCCATCCCAAGGAATAGAGCGTGTCTGCAACTGCAAGCAAGATAGTTCCATCTATCTGCCCCATAGGATCTAATTTCCCTCTCAATTGGAAGCAGAGTGGGCATCACCATCCCCAAATCCTCAAGATTGGGGAATGAGCAATGCACTAGAGTAGACTTATTATTATTCTACTACAGACTTCTTATTATTCTAACAATGGAAGAACTCTTATCATTTATATAAAGGCAGTGGCCACCAGAGGTTCTAAGGGATAGGAGAGGGAAGAATCGATGTCATATGGAGACCTTTTTGGGACATTGGAATTGTCCTGTATGACATTGCAGTGACAGATACAGGCCATTACATATTTTGTGATATCCTAAAAAGTTGTGTGGGACAGAGTATAAACATTATAGTACAGTTTACTATAACGTAAACTGTAATCCATGGTTAGTAGCAGTGCTTCAATGTGTGTTCACCAATTGTAACTAATGTACCACACTAATGAAGGGTGTTGTTAATGTGGGAAAGTATGGGAAAGAGAGGGAGCAGGGCATATGGGACTCCCCTGTATTTTTCATATAACATTTATGTAATCTAAGACTTCTTTAAAAATAAAAATAATTAATTAAAAAAAACACAAAACACAGAGTCTGAATTTGAAGGAAAGCTGTAAAGTACCAAAACAGGCTACCCATAATCTATGACCCAATTATTTTCTGGAAATACTAACCTAAAGAGAGACAATGTAAATTGGAAAATATTTGAGGTTTTTAGGGTTTTTGCACTGGAAAGACCCAGGGGTGAGCATGCTGAAGGTGTTGGCCAGGAAGTTGTTGAAATGATGCAGAAAAGGAGGAAAATAGAGTCAGAAAAGCTATGATTGATTTGGAAACAAATGTAGTATCAAGGAACTTGACATCTCTATGGGACCATAGTGAAAATAAGGGGACTAGACAAAGAGGAGGATGAAATTATATTAAAACCTGTGCTATGGGAACAAATTTAATGTGAATCTTGATGGCCAGATATTTTATAGATAAATATGTCTTTTCAAGACTAAGATTTAGTGTTTCTGAATTTGCAATATGCTATAACAATATTCTCTTCAAAAGAAGAGTGAGAGGAACATCTTGATGAGTTATTTTCTCTTGAGAATATATTTTACCATTTTCTAGTCTCACTTGAAAATATTTTCCATAATTTTATGGAATAATAGTCTAAGTATTTATAAGTCATGGAGGTAGCCAATTTTTTATCTGAGATAGTTACAAATCAACATGTAGAAGTGCTAAAACAGAATTTTTAAAAATTTAAATGATAACATCAGTACTTATTTCAGAAAACTTTGCCCTAAAAAGAGAAGTCAATTGTAGCTGCAGCTGAAATGATAGGAGTTTCCATACCAAATGAAAAGGCGGTAATCAGAGAAACTAAGTAAATATCTATATCAGTCAGGGTTCTCTAGGGAAACAGAATCAACAGGAGACCTCTGTAAATAGTATGAAGTTTTATAGGAGTCTCTCACATGACCGTGGGGATGCACAAGTCCAGGTTCGAAAGGCAAGCTGCAAACCAGGGGCTCCGATGAAAGTCCAATGAAGGTCCTTGATGAGTTTCCAGTAGACATTGGCTGTCTAAAGACAAGCTGGGAAATTCTCTCTGAATGCTGAAATCACTTCCCCTTTTAAGGCATTCAACTGATTGGATAAAGCATCACTCATTGCTGATGGCAATCTCTCTGGTTGATGTAGATGTAATCAGCTATCTATGCAGTAAATTCAATGATGACTAAAGCCCATATGTCCTTGTGTTACAATTAGCCCAGTGCATGCTTGACCAAACCACTGGGCACAGTTACCTGGCCGAGATGACATGTTAGCCTAACCATCACAATGCCCATAAGAAAATATGAGTGTTGACAGCTTTTGAGATAAACCAAAGATAACTGAAGAACCTTTGAGTCCTCCTTCTCATGCTCCTGCTAAGGAAGGCCATTTAACATAAAGCCCCTAGCTTCCTTTATGCATCAATAAATTCTCAAGAGGCCATGTGTTTCCATGCTCCTACTTTCATGTTCAACTAAACTTTTTAATTTTTCTCAAAATATTACTAGGAAGAACTTTCCAAGTATTTATCCAGTATTTTTTCCCCAATGCCCCGTAATAAATCCGTCCCAGATTCAAATTTAAAGCTTTCTGGTGCAATTGAAGGCTATAGAAGAACTAAGTATGGATTTAGTACTCACCATAGGAATAGCTTTTTTATAATCTGAATAACTCTTGATACTGATTCATTCAGAAATGATAACTTTGCCTTTTGGGCTTTAAAAAGGACAGGTGAACTCAACTATCTGGAGCCCCTGATGGACATAGTGAAGAAGATGGAAAAGAATCTGAAGCAGGTATTTAAGGGGCTACTGCTGTACACCTACCTCTAGGTGTCTATGTATACCTGCTGTTCTCCTGCTTTGAGTGGCCTTAATTTTTTTCCCTGCCTGGTGATCTCTTAGCACAAATATCTTTGCTCTGTAAAGCTTTCATACACTTTCCCAGACAAAACTCATCCCTTTGTATGTATCTCTTTGTAGAAATGCAAACACAATCCATTGTACTGTAATGGTTTATTTAATGCCTGTTATACCATCTGGTTATTGAGGTTTTTCAGCAGCCCTCTGTGTCTGGTTCAGCGTCAGAATTGTTAGATTCATAATAAAAAGCACTTTGTTAGAATGGTTACTTAATTCAACACTTTAAAGCAGTCAACTATTTACCATACTTTCCCTAAGTGGTAAAAGGATGTGGATGAAATTAGATGTTAAAGAAATTAAATATTCTTTATCTTAATGTCTCTTAACCCACACTTCAGAATTATAAAATGAAAGTGGGAAGGGTCAGTCAACTGGGCTGTTTGAGATTTTAGGACTGCCTGGAATCACAAGGGAAAGACAGATGTAGGCTGAAGATGTACAATATGCCCACCATTTATAAAGAAATGATAATCTGGGAAACACAATTGATAGTCTCCTGAGGTTGGTGAAGAACAAAGCTATGTATATGTGGTATTTCCATTCAAAATGGATGGAGGACCTTAGTGGAATAATCCAAGAATTAAGAGCAGGGGGAAGGATGTATCCTGGTGAAGTCAGGGTTTTTGCGTCAGATATACCTGGATATTCCCCTATCAGCTTTGTCAGTCCACAGATATGTGTTTTTTTGTTTGTTTGTTTGTTTGTTTGTTTGAGGTATCAGGGCCAGGGATTGAACCTGGGACCTCAGAAGTGGGAAACTGGCCCTCAATCATTGAGTTACATTGGCTCTTCT
>PVKH010045976.1:0-10444 GCA_004027955.1 Chaetophractus vellerosus
CGATTGCCTTTGAAAATGGCATCAGGAGATTTTCAGGTCTAGATAAGGCCTTCTTGATACACTGGCCTCATAATTAAAGTTCTGACCTAGGAAAAGCTCTTCTCTTAGCATTTGTCATGACAGCAAAGAAATCTTCAAAAACAAATACCTCTGCCCATGGGGGGAAAAGACAGACTTCTTTGAGTAGTCATTATGTGCTACAGTAAATATTTGACTGGATACTATAGTACATAATACTACAGTAAAATCACAGCATTTAGGAAAAAACTGGACAAAGTATCTTCATTTTTAGAACTGAGGCAATTGGAAAACCTAGAAATAGAATTCTTATTTTCTTGATCTTCATTTCAATGCTCTGTAGTATTATTTTTAAGATATGCATATTATAAAAAGATTCTAATACATTTGAGTATCAGAGTTGATAAATGATCTCTGTGGGCTCTTAGGGGAAAAGTGAAGCATCTTTGATAAGAATCTAAAGACTGTGCAAACAGAGATATAAATTTGAAAAGCAACATGCATTTGTTTCTTTAGAAGTTTGGTTTCTCGTAAAATAATCTGAAGCCCAAGGTTTTATTTTTCTATGTTCTTTTAAAATTATAATAGCAGGATAAGATAAGGGAATAAAGAAGGAAATTGGGTAATGAAAACATCCTTGCGATGAAACAAGATACTTGAAATTCTGTAGTTTTCCATTATGCCCCACGTTACTTAGTGGCCATAAACTTGACTTGCTTTGTCCATAGCTAACACTAGTCTATGTTTTAATGATATTCTCTATTTGCAAAATCATCTTATGGCACTACCCTCAACATCAGCGTCTATCACAAAATACATTTCAACTGTTTTGCAAACAAACTTTCTTCCAATTAATAATTAAACAGAGGAACAGCTTGCAGTATATGCTTGGAACTAATTTTACTATATATAGTTGGAAATGACAAGCACACATGAAGATGTGACTGAAGGCTGGTAACATTTAAATATCCAGCTTTTCCTCTGTTACCTTGACTAGAGTGAAGTTGGTTCCCAAGGTAAAAACTAAGTGGTCTGCCGGCATATGGTATAACCTCCATTTGAATGCTGAAAGCTGGATACTGTTTTTGTGAAACAGATGTTGTTGAGTGCAGCAATGCACAACTGACTCTAGCTAACAGCTGGGAATCCTCCGTGACCCATATAGCGAGAAATAAACATGGTCCTATGCTTGGCAAAAGTGTAAGAAAGCAAATTTCCATTTGTTAAGAGCTTATCAAAATGAAGAATAAATGTTTTTAGCCATAAACTGATTTTATTCACCAGAGCAATCTTTCCAGCAGCTTCTGTGATGGCCTCATAATATTACAGGCACCCTTTGCCAGGCAAAGGCTTCAGTTGCACTGACATATCGTGCAGATGGAAAATAAACATCTGCCTCAATCAGGAGAGAAGACCAAGGACAAGGTTGACAAATATTATCTGGCATGACTTTCTTTGTGGGGACGCTTATAAATGCTACAGGACCAAAACCACTGGCATCGTCTGGTGTTGTCCTTATGTGGTTACTGACCATGAAGAAAGATGATTAGTACGCACTCTCCAAGGAGGAGCCGTGCAGATGCTCATGGTGATAGCATTCCAAGTCTCTAGGATCTGCCTTGCTGCAAGCCACACCATGCTAGTCGCAGGGCGATTCCATTTTATTTCATTTTTTCGTTCTTTTTCGCATGGTTCAGCTGCATTTATTGTCCTCAAAGTTTCCCTTCTTGCTGCCGAATGGCACAACAGAAGGGGGAGGAGAGAAAAAGAAGACGAGCTAATTTGGCAAAGATAAAGTCATCTTTTTTCCCCCTGGTCTTCGGGAAATGTCATTATAGGTGCCTTGTCCAAGTTCTAGTGATTTTCCTAGGATGGGACTAAACCCCGACGTTTCCATTGTGCGACACAGTATTTTACTACATGGTCCAACTTTACCTTCGGCAAAGTCTGACGGGGATAACATATGTTCTGTGAACACATACACACACAGGGCTACACATACATGTACTGCAGCCCTAGCACCGAGTTCCTTTTGTCCTCGCTGCCACCAGATGATTCATGTGGCACAAATAATATGACAGATGTAGCTTTAAAAATTCAGTTTTACTGCGAGTGTCTTTTGACTGAAAATTCTTTCATTTTCTGGTAACTCTTGTGACCATATGGAGCTTAGAAGGCAGTGGATTCGTGTCTACTAACTCAAACCCTTTTCTGCACCTGGACACAATTTTGGATAAGGAGGTGAAGAAAAGGAAAATAGTGTCAGGCTTAAAATCCAGGGTTGTATTATGGGCAAATGGATACTCAACTCGTTCTGTGAAAAGACAATATCAATAGTATGGTTTTGCTAGAGTTTGGCTGTTTTCTTTTTTAATAACATAGAAAAGAACTCTAGAATAATAGTATGGAGTCTTGATTATTTCCTTCCCTTGAGCATGAGAGAAAGATGAGATTTTCTAAGGTTTTGATAATCTAGTCAAGGTAATTATGATCTTAACTTTTTTGCTTCAGGTTCCAGAATGAATTGAACTCTCAGAATTCACTACTGATAACAGGAAATATTTATTGAGCATAAAGGTGCTGTACCTATTTCTTCATATGTACTAACACATCTAATCCTCCCTCAAATCCTATGAGCTATACACTGTTACTTAAAAAAAAACAAAACAAAAAACACTGCTACTGTTATCATTCCCATTTTACAGAGGAGGAAATTGAAGCACAGAGACATTAAATAAATTGTCTAAAGTCACACTGCTTTTAGTGATGAAACCAAGATTTGCACTGAGGGGTCTGGCACAAGAGCCCATACTCTCAACTGTGACACTTCTGGTAAATCAATTTATAATCATTGCAAAGTCAAATAATATAAAAGTTTGTATAAAATTAATAACCTTCTCATCACTCAAACACACATTCCTAAAGTGGCAAATGTTATCAGGTATATATTTCATATCCTTTTTCTCTGTTAATAATTTCTCTTTCTGTTTCTTTTCTTTTTTCCCCCAAATGGGATCATAAGCTACCCATTATTCTGCAACTTAAAAGCACAATATTCTTTAGTGTGGGTATAACAAACTTTATTTCGCCACTGCCTTATTGTTTGTCTCTTAGCCCTTTATTTTATTTTATTTATTATTATTATTTTTTGTGGACACATGAAAGACTAAGGTTATTCAATAAAAAAATGTTCAAGTACAAAACTGTAGTACTTTAGGACAAAATTCTGTTAGGCGAGAAAAGGAAAGATACCAAATTTTTTTCAAGGGAGTAAAAGAAAGATACCCAAATGACCAAATATTAAAGAAAATCTTCATGCGTTTTTAAAATGGATGATGGTGGATGTCAGATTCTTATGTTATTTAGAATCCAATGAATACATTTAAAATAATGGTAAAGTGGGTTTTTTTTTAATGTTAGTGTTTACAATATGCTGAAAACCTCACCCTCAGCAAATTGATGTGATATTTTAGATAAATTAACATGGCTGAGGGGGTGTATAATTTTTCAATATTCTTTTAGGGAGTACACAAGCACAAAGGCTTGAAAACAACTGATCAACATCATCTGAATTTTTAGGCCCTGCTCCAGGTGTTCAGTGTGGGGGGTGGGAAGGTAGGCTTTTTGAAAATTGATGATGCCTGGGTTGGTAACACCACTGTGCGAGTAGGATTAGATGGAGCAGAGCAGGTCCAGACTTTATCCAAAAAATATTCTTCAATTTTCATTGCATTATCAGATAATCCCAAATTGAGAGGCGTCCTTTTTATGGCCAAATAGTATTCCAATATATATTTATAGACCACATTTTGTTTATCCATTTATAGTTAATGGTCATTTGGGTTGTTTGCATCTTTTGGTTATTGTGAATAATTTTACCATGAACATTGGTGTACAAGTATCTTTTGAGCACCTGTTTTCAATTCTTTTGGTTATATACCTAAAAGTGGAATTACTGGGTCATGCGGTAATTCTACATTTAACATTTTGAGGAAATGCCAAACTGCTTTTCACAGCAGCTATTCCATTTTACATTCCCACAGTGCACAAGGGTTCCAATTTCTCCACATCCTCACCAACACTTGTTATTTTCCTTTTTTTTTTTTTGAGTAAAGCCATCCTAATGAGTGTAAAATGATATCTCATTGTGGTTTTCATTTGCATTTTCCTAATGACTAATGATGTTGATTATCTTTTCACGTGCTTATTGGCCATTTGTGCACCTTCTTGGAGAAATATCTATTCTAGTAGCCCATTCCCCATTTTTTAATTGTTTGTCTTTTTGCTGTTGAGTTGTAGTAGTTCTTTTGGGTATTCTAGATATTAAACTCTTGTTCAATATATGATTTTCAACTATTTTCTTCCTTTCTATAGTAGGTTGTCTTTTCACTTTTTTGATACTAGCCTTTGATGTACAATAATATTAAATTCTGATCACAATGATTTATTCCTATGATTTCTTTTTATGGTCCTTAATCATATATGGGATTTCTAACTATATTATCCTAGTCTGTGGCTTGTCTCTTCATTCTTTCAAAGAACTGAAGTTCTTCATTTTGGCTAAGTACAATTTATAAATGTTTCTATTTTAGATTGTGATTTTAGTATTGTATCTAAGAAATTTTTGTCTAAATCAATGATTTTCTTTGTTTCTAACATATTCATAGTTTCAGATTTTACATTGAGGTCTGTGACCCATTTGCAGTTAATTTTTGTATATGTGCAAGGTATGCTTTTTTTTAAAAAGATTTATTTTTATTTATCTATATATCTCCCCCTTGCTGCTTGTGCTCGCTGTTTTCATTTGCTTTGCGTTTTTCTGTGTCTGCTTGTCTCCCCCTGCTGTGTCAGCTCACCGTGCGGCGGCTTGCCTTCACCAGGAGGCCCCAGGAACTGAACCCGGGGCCTCCCATGTGGTAAACCAGAGCCCAACCAATTGAGCCACAGCCAAGGTATGCTTTTTATGCATCTATTTAGATGAACATATGGTTTTTCTTATTAGATGGTTGACATGGTGAATTACGTTAATTGATTTTCAAATGGTAAAGTAGCTTTGTATTTCTGGGATAAGCCACTTGGTTGTGATGTGTTATCCTTTCTTACATACATTCAATTTAAAAAGATCACTTTCAGATTTTTATTGCATATGAATATTCAATTGTTTTAGCATCATTTGTTGAAAAATTATTCTTTCTCCAATTGACTTGCATTTGCATTTTGTAAAAACTCAGTTGATCATATATGTATGAGTCTATTTCTACACTGTTTGTCATTGATGTAGATATCCATTCTCTCACTAATATCACACTGTCCTGCTTATTGTAGCTTTATAATAAGTCTTGAAATCAGGTAGTGAGGATTTTCCAGTTTTGCTCTTTTTCAAAATTGCTTTCTCTATTATAGTGCCATTGTCTTTCCATATAAGTGTGAGAATAAGTATTGTGATTTTTACAAAAGGATTCTGCTAGAATTTTGATTAGGATGACGTTAAATCTATAGATGAATGTAGGGATAACTAACATCTTCAAAATACTGAGTCTTCCAATCCATGCATGTGTTATATCTCTACCTTTATTTAGATCATCTTTGTTTTCTTTCATCATTATTTGGTAGTTTTCAGCCTGCAGATCTTGTTCATAATTTGTTAGAAATATACCTAGGTATACCACGTTTTTTGATACTACTGTAATATTACTTTTAAATTTCAATTTCCAATTGTTCACTTTTAGTATATAGAAAGATGAATGATTTTTGTATATTCGCCTTATAGTCTACAGGCTTGCCAAAATCACTAATGAGTTCTATACCTTTCTGGTAAAATATTGGAATTTTCTATATAGAGAATCATATTGTCTTTGAATAGACATTTTTATTTCTTTCTTTGCAATAGTATGCCTTTTATTTATTTTTCTTGCCTTATTGCACTGACTGGGATGGATATTCTTGCCTTGCTCCTAATTTTATGGGGAAAGTATTCAGCCTTCCACTATTTTGTTTGTTGTCATATGTTGGTTTTTGTAGGTATCTTTTGTCAGATTGAAGAAATTTCTTTATTTTCTTAGTTCGCTGATAGTTTTTATCATGAATGGAGGTTGAAATTTGTCAAATTCCCTTTATGTATTTTTGAAATGAACATATGGTTTTCCTTTTTTGGACAGTTACCATGGTGAATTCTATTGATTGATTTTCAACTTTGCATTTCCAGAATAAACTCCACTTGCTTATTATACTTTTCATATACATTCAATTTAATAATATTGTGTTGAGAATTTTGTTTCGATAGATGTTTGTAGTTTTTTGTTCTCATTGTATCTTTGTCTGGTTTTAGTACCAGAATAATGCTAACTTCATAAAATGGGTTGAGAAGAGTTCTTACCTTTTCTATTTTCTAGAAAAGTTTGTGTAATATTGGCATTATTTCTTCCTGAAGTGTTACATAGAATTCACCAATGAAGCCATCTGAGGCTGAAGTTTTCTTGTTGGAAGGTTTTATACTAGGGTTACATTTCTTTAATAGATATAGGTGTGTTCAGCCTATTTATTATTTTTTGCATGTTGACTTTGGCAGTTTATGTCCTTTAAGAATTTTGCATTTCATCTATGTTGTGTAATTAATGAACATAATTTTAAAAAATAATTCCCCCGTATCATTCTTGTAAATCAATAATTCTTGAAACCGATAATTTGTGTTTTCTGTCTTTTTAACTTGGTTGCTTTGGGTGTTTGTTTATCAATTATATCGATCTTTTCAAAGAACTAGTTTTTGGTTACATTATTTTTTTCCTATTTACTTTCCATTACTCTTTTCTTGATTTCTGCTTTTATCTTTATTATTACTTTATTCTGCTTATTTTGGGCTTATTTTGCTCTTTTCTTGGTTTCTTAAGGTGAAAGCTCAGATCATTGATTTGAGGACTTTCTTGGCAGTCCTCCCTCAGCACCACATTGTAAATGGAAGAATATTTTGCAGAAAATATGACAGGATATGACTGAGCAGACATGAACAATTATAGATTTTATAGTAAACACACAGATTCAAATTCCAAAGCTTAACTTAAAACACCAAAGTAATTTCTTAATTTTTAATTTAATTCTTAAAAGAACTGGTACATGTTGCGGAGCATGAACTGTGTCAAAGCAAGGTGGTGGGCATAGGAGACAGTGGTCAGTGTATAATTTGGAAATTGCAGGTATGAGACAGAGAAAATTCACCACCTTTTTATTACATACTGGGTTTGACTAGTTTACAACTTCACAGAGCATTAATTTATACCTGAGTAATTCCATGTTCCACAAAGGATATGAAAGGGGGCTTAAAACACTAAATTAATGAAATCAAAGCTATTGGAGTAGACCAGAATAGAACAAAACAACCCAAGTATGTTAAAGCTGGAACAGACGATAGAATTATCCAGTTCAACTCTTTTGTTCTATTAAAGGGAAATTTGAGAGCAAGAGAGGTTAACTAAGTTTTTCATGAAAACTTAGACAACAAGGGCATAACTGGGTCCCCTGGAAACCCAAGTTGTTACCAAATTCTTGGTCCTCTGAAGGCCAGGATCATGTCTCTTATTTCTTTGGCATCCCCATAATGAAAAACATGATGCTGTGTATTAATTGCAAATAATGAGGAAGGCTTAAAATAAAAAACAGAAAGCATGATGGAGATTGAGAAAGACAGAGAGCAAGAGAGGGAGAATTTGTTGTGCTTCTTGAAGAAATGATCTTTCTAGTTCTGTTTGCAGTGAACCAGTAAAACATAGCACCTGAAAAATAGTCAACAATCTTTCCTATTATTCTTCCTTAGAAGGAGGAGTTCCCTTCCTTTGTTCTCCATTTTTTTCCTACCCGGCTCGGACAGATTTTCTTCTGGAGAGTTTTTCCTGAAAGTAGGAATGACTGATGCCAAGTCCTCTTAAGTTCCTTATAGTCCTACCATTCTGTGAGAAATTAATAGTGAAGGAAAAAAAATCCTTCTTAAGTGTGCAGTATAAACTTTTCCTATGTATAAACAAAGTGGAGTGATTCTGCTGAAAATCAGAAGGCACATTGTGGACATCGTCTAGGCATCTCTTAGCATTCCACAGTATTATACATTGATTCATTATTAGTCTATTTCCTAACTTTGGGACTTTTTCCCCCCAACTTGTATTTATCATGGTAACATGTTAGAAGAAAATGATATTTGCTGTTATCTAATGAGGAAACATGAATGGCGGTTTTAAAAAATCCTCATAGTTTTCTTATCTTCCTAGTATCTGTGTGAAACAATCTCTTTAGTAAAAAATAAACAAATACATGAGCTTACACATGACTATGCACACACACTCAGAACCAAAGCAAAAATAAAAAACAAAACCAGCTTCTACTACTGTAGATCAGAGGTCTGGCTGTGCTAGGGACAACTCAAATCCACTAAGTTGGATCTGCCTTCCTTACTCAAGAATTTTACTTCACTGAGATGCCCTCTAATCCAAGAGCCTTCCTTAACCTTGCTAGTTTGCATCTCCACCAAGAAATAACATTCTACCATTAAAAGGTAATCCTGATCTGTTGAGATAATAAATTGTATATGCTTTGGAGGGGGCAAGATATTCTGCTTTTATTGGTAATTAACATGTTTATAGCAATAGAATTAATCAGAATTTCTTCCTGCATGATTAATACAGTTTGAGAATAAGCCTATTCTGGAACAAGATGCCACTGACATAAATTTTGTTAGGAAGGACTATGGCGTGGTAAGATCATGATTCAGAGTTTTATTTTAGGTGTGGTTGGTCTCCGTGCAGAGCTACAGTAAAGGATCTCACGCTGGGCATCTCAGGAGGTGAGAAATGACAAAAAAAATGTGAGGGGGGAGGAGGATAATGACGAAGGAGGGCATTGGTGACAACTTTTGCTTTCTTCATTTTCATAGGATTAGCCCTGGAGATCAACATTTGAATAGACGTTTTCTTGTAATGGATGGTGCTTTATAATGCCAAAGATTTAAGATATTTCTTTCTTTGCAATTATTTTTAAGGACAAGGTTTGCATCTTTTAAAATCATAATCCATCACTTAAAGGCATGGAAATTCATTTAAAGACCCCAATCCCAATGGGGGAAGGGGGACATTATTGAGACCTTAGCACACAAAGAGTGGCACTGTAGTATCTCAAGGGCAGAATAGGATGATTCAAAAGAGAATTTCTAACTACCTCCTGGTGAATCGACATATTGAGTTGAGCAACTTCCTCTGACATAGTATTCCCTCTATCCCTGTCCAGAAGCTTTCATACTAAACTTCCTCAGAGAGGAGTCTGGACTCATTATATTTACCTATGACATTTTATTTTTTTCCATTATTTTTAAAGAAGTTTTTGATTACATAAAAGTTACATAAAAAATGTTGGGGGATACTTACCTGGCAGGGGAGAGACCATGATCATGAAGGTGGTTTTCCCAGGGCATGGCTTATCCATTGCACTCCAGAGGTGCTGAACCCTGCGATTTCCCCTCCCTCCCCCTAAAAATGTAGAGGGTTCCCATATACCCCCCGTTACATTTTCCCTTATTAATAACAACTTTCATTAGTGTGGTACATTTGTTATAATTGATGAACAAATATTGAAGCATTTTTACTAACCATGGTCTATAGTTTACTTTGTGGTTTATACTTTGAACTGCACAATTTTATAGGTTTGGACAAATTTATAATGGCCTTATCTGTCATTGCAATATCATGCAGAACAACCCAATGCCCCCAAAATGCCCCATGTTACACCTGTTATTCCCTCTCCCTCCCCTCAGAACCTCCGGTGGCCACTGCCTTTATATCAGTGTTATAAGTTCTTCCATTACTAAAATAATGATGTCTACTGTAGCCCATGGTTGCATTCCCCCCTTATGGTGATTCATTCCTCAATCTTGAGGATTTGGGGATGGTTATAACCACTCTGCTTCCAATGGATGCCTGCCATCCATTGGCATATGTTGTTTTGCTTCTATCACTATACTGAAACTGCCCGAGCCAAGGATATTTAAACAAGTACATCTAATGAACTCCAGTCTTATCCTCACTGAATCTTTCACCGCGGTGATCTTGCTGGCCATCCAGGTGTTGGTGGGCAGAGGGCATCCTCTCTAGTCCTGGTTCCCCTCCAGCTTAGGCAGGTACTGTGTTCTTGGGCTCAGGATTGGGTCCTTCTCAGGCATTCTGCTCCTGCCCCAGGGCCAGGGGGGTCTCCAATGATTTGGGACCAGGATATATTCCTGCCTCTTCCCCAGGAATAGAGTGTTTTTCCTCCGTCCTCTCCATAGCTCTTGTGGGTCTTCAGATGTGTCCTGAGGGTGACAAGGTTTACTGCTCTTCCCTTGGGGGTTCAAGGTTTTTGTTTTTTATTGTGTAGGAGAGAAAGGAGAGAAGGATCAGGGAAGAATTTCCCT
>PVKH010045977.1:0-10444 GCA_004027955.1 Chaetophractus vellerosus
AACCCCTCCTCCATTTCTCCCCAAACCGAAATTGTTTTGTATGTGAATGGCAGCCCCAACAGAACAGACATATGGTTAGTGATACATAATTCCTCAACATTGTCATTGGTCCACATCAAGGTCCTCCTTTTAGAACGTACACTTTCGTAGTTTTTGATGCCTGTCATTTATTTTGACAATGTTTTAAGTTTTATTCACATTTCATTTTGATCAGAATTTTTATCAAGGTGTTAAAAACAACTTCCAGTCTTGAATCAATAGCTTAATCCTGAAGTTTGAGTCTGTCTAAATGTACTCCTGAGGAGTAATCCAGAATATATGTGTTAAATGTCTGTCTAAACTGCTAAATTAGAGTTTAACTGCATTAATACTGTTCATGTATTCCTAACTGGTTGCTGGTTACTAATAAAAGCATTTCCAAGAAGGATCTTGCATATTACAGGCAACATTAATTCCAGAGGAAAACTTAAAAGCAGTAAAATCAGAGATATAAAATGATGGAGAGCTTGGACACAGCCATATCAAAAGAATGAGAATTATGAGTTAAATTAGTGAGTTTTAAGTTTCTGTTAGTGTGTCTTAACTCTGTTTTGCATTTGTCTGTTAGTTTAGTGTATATTTTCATACCTCCAGATGGCAATATTAAATTTACAAATGAAAATTCTTGAAAGTGCTCTATTCAAATTTCTAAAAATTAAATGGGTACTTACATAGGTAAATGAGTACTCCTGAAGAGCAAATTGGAGAAGCCAAACAAGATCAAAAGTGACATAAAATCTGAATAAGGAAACTATTTAAAGGAAGGAAACTAAAAAGCTTACCCTGATTTCTACCATAATCCTTCGTTAGCCTCTTGTGCCCTCAGGGTTTTCTCTTAAACTTGACTGAATTCCAGTAATTCATTAAAACCAGTTGAGGAAACCAAGGGGATGATGGGCTAGGTTGTGGAAAGGTAGGGTAGATGTGGGTTTATCCTAGAATTCAGTCTACCAGGCCTGGAAATTAACACAATAAGGATAGAGGGGATATTACAGAATAAACCTTGTTTTGAATAGTCTGTCCTGTAATTCCCCAATTAAATTTCAAAAGCTTTTGAGATGAAGGTAATAATCCAATGGCCAAATTTCAGTAAGTAAAAAAAAAAGTCCTTGAGAGCTATGGAAAGATTTTTCTAAATTATGATAAAAAAATTAAACAATTATAATATATTACAGAACTTAGCAGTCAGTATGCTTTTAAGTTTATTCACAATTTTAGAATTTTATTAAAGAAAAAAAGAGGTTTTAACCTCCTGTGGAGAAAGGAAGAAAAAAGAACATCTCTTGCATTAACAATAATGGTTTAATTTTATTTAGCTTGGGTGTAATCTCCCTAGGTTTATAGAATACTAAGAAAATAAATTAGCATTATATGTGTTAAATCTTTAAGATGATGAAAATTGTAATTTTTTGGCTAATGAAATTATTCTAAACCCCTTTTTAAAAATTGTTTTTGCCTAAATTGAAATGAAGAAGTTTTTTTTTTTTTTTTCACAAAACAGAATGAAGGATATGGGACTTGAATGGATATAGAAAAAAATAAAAAGTTTGTGGAAGTGAATTCATAGTCAATGCTGACTAAAATTTGATAACTTTGTTTAAGGGGATCTGTTTTTTTCTAAGATAAGATGACTGGTTTTCTTAAAATCAGGGTGGAAATATGTAAGATAAGGCTTGCATGAATATAGAGAGTTGTAGAAGGTACTAGACTAGGTAGCATTAAGTAAGGGAATGTGTTTTGTAAAGGTGAAGTTTGTCTTGAGATGAAATAACTATAGTCTGTATGGTTATGGAGAGTTATGGGACATTTTTTAATAGCATTTTCTAAACCAAAAGATTATAATGTAAGTGACTGATTCTGAGAAATCATTATTAATTAGAATCCTAGGAGTTAATATTAACAAAGAGTAACTTATGGTTAATTATAAGAAGTTTGTAAAAGTGTTGTCTAAACTGAAGTACTAAAATGGCTAATTCCAGGAGGCCATTAGTAAGTAGAAACCTGAATTGATGTTTATAATAAAAAGTCACTTCATAACAGAAACCTGTCAGAGGCCACCTCAATCTGCATATTAAATTGGTGGTAGGGGGAAGATAATTTTGATTCCTTTGGGAATCAAGTTTTCATAAAATAATGGAAAAAGTAGTTTTTCCTATACAGGTAAAGTAAAATACCTGTTAATTAACATAATCATGATAAAAGTGCAGAGGTAAAAAGTAAAAGTTCTAAAAATAGTTAAGTCCATTTAATATGTTAGAAACTGCATTGAGAATATTTTAAAAGTGTATAAAACTAAGAGATAGACTTCAGTATTGTCAAACTCTCTTGTGCATTCAAACCAGGCCTCCAGTACCCGCATGGTGTCTCTCCATACTACAACCCCGAAAATAATAAAAGTATCTACCACATCTCTGGACATGGCTCCTGAAGTGGATGGAAATTATGTTGCAGTTTTGGACTCCTGCAGCAGCTGGCAATGCCTTGATATGGCTAGATTTACAATGGACATTGGCTCCAGGCCGGCTCTGACCTCCAGACTGGCTCTGTTTCATAGTGCTAAAGGGCACTATGCATCAGGCTGGTGAAACACTTGAGCCTCTCTCTAGGGCCAATTGTGCTGCAGCATGCTAGCTGTGTGAAAGATATACCAAATGGAGCAATAATTACCAGAGTAAATTGAGTAGAATCTAAATAGACACAATTGGCATTATGGCCTGCTCTTATAGAGAGACAACATGTATGGTATTACAAACCTGGAGCTTAGGTCTGTTAACTGCAGCTCAAAGAGGAACTTGTGCATTGATTAGTGAATTGATTAGTATTAAGTGCTGTACTTATATACCTAATGAATATAATAATATCTCTTCTATTCTAGATCATATGCAGAAGGATATTGGACATGTTAAAAGTCTTTGTAAACTTAATTCAATTTCTAAGTAATTAATGAATGCATCTATAAGTTGAAAGAATGGCTCTCTTAAGTATTGTCTTTATCTTGCTCACCATATGCTTATTTTGTTGTTGCCTACATGGTCTTTGTGACTTTATGTTTAGGGCAGTACATTTCCTCATACCTCTTTTAGATGTCCTAGCCATAACCACTATTGTGGGAACTGGGGGTAGCAGTTTCCTAGGCAACATTTGAAACTTACAAGATTAAGCCTATCACCTTCAAGAAGATGTAGCCTCTGGAGGCACCTGGCTTTTCTCATTCCCACAGTCCAGTTAGTCACAACTGGCTGCCTTTTTGGGACCGTGTACCACCATTTTCATTATTGTTTTAGTAGGACCATGTATCTTCAAAATTCTAACTAGTTTTATTTCTTCCAGAATCAATGCCTTCCAAGAACAAGGTATTAGTGTCATGTGGGAATTTCATCCAGTTCCAACCACTGTACCAGACTCACCTTCCCACAACCTCAATAGAATAGCCTGAGAGTTTCACACATCATCAGGCAGAGTCTTCTGCTCCAACCAACAGGAAGCAACTACAGAAAAATGACCATTGCCTTTCAGCTCCCCCTTAAGAATAAGAGTGTGAATTCTCTGAGGGGAGAGTTGAGGTAGGTTAGTATAGGAAACAGGGAAGGCAGTTGGTCAGAATAAAACCTGCCTAGACCCTGGTCATGAGGTCCAGTTTGAAAGTCCTGGGCTATTTTGTCATCTACTAATGGAAATGTTGCTTTTATATAATTAGACCAGCATGATCTGCCCCTTATTTTTCCCCATAAAAATATTTCTCTTTGATCATAGTGCTCTAACCATTACCACTTCTCCAGTAGGCTTCAGCAATAACCCCGCCTACAATCGAAACCAATGTTGGGTTTGAAAAGAATTACCTTCCTCAGGTGTTACTGGCCTTCCTTGGAATGAAACTCTTGCAAATTGGACAATGTGGAACACCTTGATGGCAGGGCAGAATAAGACCCATCAACAAGATGGAACAAGACCTCTCAATTAAGACTGAGATTTGCCTGCTGTCTTTCAATGAGACTCATAATAATATTTTTCCCTTAGAAGGGAACAGGTGAAAGAGCCCAGGCCTTTATTAAAATATGCTATATATGATGGTTTAGGGTGGTGTATTAGTCAGCCAAAGAGGTGCCTTTGCAAAATATACCAATAATTGGTTGGTCTTATAAAGGGTATTTATTTGGGGTAGAAGCTTACAGTTACCAGGCCACAAAGCATAAGTTTCTTCCCTCACCAAAGTCCACGTCTTGGAGCAAGACAGCTGCTGTTGTTTGCCAGGATTCAGGCTTTTGGGGTTCCTCTCTTCACAGGGCTGCAGGTGTAGATTATCAGGCAAATGGCTCACTTGTCTTCTCCTGGGGCGCTCCTCTCCAACATCAGAACTGCTTCTCAAAAATCTGCTTCTCAAATCTTCTGCCTTGCCTTTTATACTTGAGACCACACCCACTGAGGGGTGGGGCTCAACGCCCTGCTGATGTGGCACAGTTAACACCCTAATCATAATGTAATCATGCCCAGATTAAGAGATCAGTTTATAAGCATGATTCAATTTATATTTTTGGAATTCATAATTACATAAAACTGTCAAACCATTACAGGTGGTTAATGGCTGAGGCTGTCATCCTAGATTGCCTTGCCCCTGTCAGCATGGAACGACAACAGTGAATCCATGATGTGGCGTGTTACCCCCTGAGTTGTGTAATTTTAATATAAAGGCTAGATATAGAGTAAAGGATGCCACCAGTGATTCTACCCATTGGCCATTTTTGTGCCAGGTGGAACTGCAATTGTCACTGAGAAATATGTAACAGCTTTAGCTGTTTTTTTAATACTCTTGCTGTGGAAAGTGAATGCAATGCTTTTCTTATGGTCAAGTAGGCTGCTACATGGTGGTGGATTGTGGAAACCCAGGCTCCCCTATGTCTTCAGCACATAGCCACCTGCGTGACCTAGACCTAAGTTAAAGGTTAACAACCCTCCCCAGAAAGGAGAGAATGCATAGATGGTATCATAAACTATAATCTTCCCAAAGCAGTAAATGTCCTTCCTATGATTATAGTGAAAACATCACCACACCCCATATGTATGCTTCATTTGACCCTAGCAGGGATTCTGTTCTCATACCCTATGTAATGCCCTTGTTCTGAAACCCTTTATATATCACCCCTCATTTTCTGATCTTTTTGCAGACAGCTGTCTTCATTCTCTGAACCACTGCCATCAGAGATTCTCTCCTGTCTATAAGTCCCAATAAAACTTATACTTGACTAAATGCCACGTGTGTTCTTTGGTCTCACAACCACACCAACTCGTGCCCTTCAGGAGTTGGGTTGTAACAATCCTCTTCACCTCACTTCTTTTATCACTTTCTGCCCATCAATTATTTTTGTGCATGACACAACTTCTAGGAAGTCCTGATTCGACTATATATAAACACTTTTATATCATCACACTTTAAAGGCAGAAAATGTCTTAAAATTTCTTACTACCCAAATTCTTTCACATTGACAATACTGTTTTCCTTGCCTGTTGGTATTTAAATGAACAGACCTGATTTCAATTTTCAGCAGTACACAGTATACTAGCAGCATACCTAGGTAATTATGGGCAATGTATATAACTCATCCATGCTACGTTTTTTTCTTGGGAAAAATGCAGATATTATGCATTTTATAAGGTTTTGTGACAGTTGGATATTTAAATATCTTAGGAATTGTGTGCAAGAGTGGTTTGCAAAAATATTAGTTCTTTTTTATTTGTCATTGCCTCATAGAACTTCATTTCCAAGTATTCTCATCAAAACAGGTAAGTATTCTTATCTGACCCATCTTCTCAAGGCTGTAACATCTAAGTAGAGTAGGTGGTTATGGGTTAAGGATAACAAGATGCCAGACATTTTACATACCTCACCATGCCAAAAGGGAGAGGTCTTTTGTGATCTTTGAAGTTCTTCCCAGGTAGAAGGTTGCCAACAGTGGATATTTAGAAGATTCAATAAAGAGCAGGTCAACTCAGTGCTAAGTACTTTAAAATATATTATTCTATGGTTTTTTCAGATACTGACAATGACATCGACTTGTCACTTGAAAACTTACTATATGCTAAGCAACGTGACAAGTTCTGTAACACATTATATCATTCAATGTAACTGCTGTAACTCTACACACAGAGACATTACTCAACTTTGCAATGTCAACACGTGACAGAGTTTAGCAAAGAGCCCTTGCCCATTGTGCATGATCAATAAATACTTGCTAAGCCTATTCCTGAAAGTTCTGGGATTTGGCCTCAAGACTGTCTCTCTACATTTCTATATTCATTCACTGTAAACCTCCTAAAGAAATACAATATAAATATTCTATTTAAAGGTTGGGAATAGCACTTTCAAGGCACATGGCTTCCCCAGATTTGCCTTCCTGGTAGAAATGAAGGTGGACAGGTATCAGAGGGTCAGCTCAAGATATGAGCTCAGAAAAAGCCTTTGTCCATTCTTGCTGCTGCTCTCCTTCCATGCAAGAGCATCCTAAGGTTCTCCTGGGAGAGCATGGCATGTTGGACTCCTTGTAGGACGATGGTGACCTTGATATGGCATTTCCAAAAACTGTTAACAGTGATGGTGGTATTTATGCTGTGAAGATGAAGATGCTTTCTTCTACATCTAAAAGGTGATGACATTTGATATTACAGAAAGGATTAACAACAGATATAGGAAAGCTAGTAGCTAAGCAATGTGCTATATCATTTGCATCCATCACCTGTAATTCAATCTTATATTTAATCCTATATTGAGTCTTTTGACTTTGCTCATCTTGTTTCATGCATGCACAATATTTGACAGCCAATATAGTATTACTTGTCAGACCATCTGGATTTGAACTGCATCTTTGCTGTTTTACTAACTTTATGATCCCAGGCAAGTTACTTAACATTTCTGTGTCTCGGTTTTCTCATCTTTAAAATGTAAATAGTAAGAAAGCCAACTCAGGGTTTGTGAGGATTCAATGAGTTTGACAATGTATAAACATACTATAGTGCTTATAGTACTTGCTGTATGTTAGCTCTTAGTTTCCTCTGATGTGGTCAACTTTACCAATCTTTTCCTTTATGAATTCTTGGTAGTGGGTCCTGCTTTGAGATCAGGGAATTTTAAAAACATAAATTCCAAGTTTGTTTGAAATGGAAACAACAGAAAAATAACTATTTTCAGGTGAGTTAACTTCAGCATTTTATCTAAGGGTAATTGGTTAAAAGCTGAGGTGGGTGCCTGGCCTCCTAAATGCTCAGACCCCTTTACTTTGCACACAAAGTAAAGAAAAATGCAGAAGCCTTTCATAGTTGCATAGCCACATGTGCTGAGACATCCTATCAACTGGGCCTGAAATTTGTAAGGGACGCTCTTGCTTCTAAGTTTCTTCCCATGACTGGTCCCAAATAATAAGTTGTAAAGGAATTGTCCCCTCTTGGAAGGAACTTTGCTATCTTTCTAAAGGGGCAAATACTGCCTGGACATGTCCTTCAGTTTTTCTCCACATGTTCACCTTTTCAATATCTAATGTGTGTCATGCTGTTTGAGTGGATCATGTAAGGCACATAAAGAAGGGCAGAACTTTCATAGCTATTCTAGGACTTCCTAGGAAAGGCAGTACCAAAACCCAAAATCCATAAATGAAAAGAAGACAATATTGACCATGTAAGAATAAAGTAAGACCTAACATACAACTCTTGATACTATAAGCTATACATCATACTACAGTTTACATGTATAAAGTCATTGAATCCTCACCAACTCTACTAGTTGGTATTCTTGCTGTACCCATTTTAAAGATGAGAAAACTGAGGCACAGAAATGTTATATAACTTGCTCAAGATCATAAAACTGGTTAAACAACGGAGCTGTAATTTAAACCCAGATGGTCTGACAGGCAATACCATATTTCCTGCCAAATATTTTGTATGGCACAAAACAAAAGAAATAATCAAAAGACTTAAACTAAAGTGAAAAATTATGATCACAATACAATGAATGGAAAAATGTTAATTTCCTTAGATGGGAAAAACTTGCAAAAATCAATAAGAAAAAAATATGAACAACTCAAAAAATGAGGGGGTAGAAAATGTAAATATGTTTACTATTTACAGAACAATGACCAATAAGCATATGAAAAAATATTCTGCCTTCAGCTGTACTAAAGCAATTCAAATCAGAAAAATGAAATAAGTACTTGTCTCCTACATGAAAAGTAAAAATTCTGAGACTTAATTCCTGAGTCCCCACAGTGAGAGAGGAAACAGGACTTCCCATAGAAGTGGGAGTACAAATTGGAGCACAATTTTGGAGGGCAATTTGGCAAAGTCTATTAAATTTAAAATGCACATACTCTTTTACCTAGAAATCTTACTGCTAGAAATGTGTTTTTCCAATTCATCTTTTAAAGTGTTACCAAAGTAATATGTAATAGATGTCCATTACAGCCTTGTGTGTAGCAGAAAAAAAAAACACAAACAAACAAACTGGAAATGACTAAATTGCAATTTGATAAACTCCTGAAATGATGGTACCTAATGCAATGGGATACTATTAAGCTGTTTTAACTGAGCCAATGTGAAAGTTCTCAGGTAAATAATTGCATTTAAAAAAAAGCAGAGGGGAGCCGTTGTAGCTCTAGTGGTTGAGCATCTGCTTCCCATGTACAAGGTCCTGGGTTCAATCCCTAGTATCTCCTTAAAAAAATGCAGAGAATAGTATGTCATTGGTCCCTTTTGTATAATTTCTCCCTTGTTAATGAATCTAATAAATGTTCAGGCAAAGCCCTGAATCCAAGTGCATTTGAGAAGAGGCCCAAGCTCATGGCCCTGAGCTGTGCAGTGTGTAGAGGGAGCCTTGCTTCCTGGCTGCTGACCGAGGCCACCTGCTCTCTGGGCTGGGCATTCAGAGGGAGGTATTTCTGCAGCACCCTTCTCAAGTGGTGTTAGGTCTCAACTAAGAAAGTTGTTTTTCCCAGTGGCCAGGAGACTCCACGTGCTGCAGCCCACTCATGGGCCTAATGGCTCATATATCCCAACTGGTTTGAATCAAGTTCGTATTTCCCTTCAGTTATGGAACACCGTGCTAATAATCTGATCAACTTGGACAAAGGGCAGTCTTTCCAAGAATTTAGCTTCCTGAGAATGGTAATCAGGACCTATGGACTGAGTAGGGGGAGGGCTACCTGAGAGTGAAGGGCATGCTTCACAGCCACCTGTACTGTAGGAGTCTGTTAGGCTCAGCTGGTAATATTAAACTCAAATCCCTTAACACACTGCCAATTTATTCTTTTTTTAAATATATTTATTATTTTTTTAAAAAAGATACTTAGATTACATAAATGTTACATAAAAATATAGGGAATTCCCATATGCCCCGCTCCCTACATCTCCCACATTTTCCCACATTAACAACATCCTGCATTAGTGGGATACATTCATTAGAATTGATGAAAACATTTTGGAGCATTGCCACTAAGCATGGATTATAGTTTACATTGTAGTTTACACTCTCTCCCACACAATTTTGTAGGTTATAGCAAGATATGTAATGCCCTGTATCTGTCATTGTAATGTCATTCTGGACAATACCCAAGTCCAAAATATTCCCCCATATTACACCTATTTTTCCCTCTCTCTGCCCTCAGAACCTCCAGGGACCACTGCCTCCACATCAATGATATAATTTATTCCATTTCTAGAATCACAATAAATCTATTGTGGAATACCAGTAAGTCTACTTTAGTCCATAGTTCATTCCCCAATCCTGAGGATTCTGGGATGGTGATGCCCACTCCACCTCTAATTGAGGGGGGGCAGGACTTCTATCCCATAGGGCAGATGGATGGGACTCTCTTACTTGTAGTTGTGGACTCTCTCCTGATTCTTGGGATGATCATTGTCCTTCATCATCTCTTTGTTAGTTGTCCTGGGTAAGTCCAATGAACTGGACAGTAGATGTTGCAATTCTGTTGAGATTCAGGGCCCAGCTGGCACATGGACAGCTCAAAGATTTAAGTCTCTTGGATGTACCCTATCAACCCTAGCACTAATTATTCTTTTTTAGTTTCCTTGTTTGAGGTGGGATGGGTTCGGTCCCACAGGATGGCTCAGCTTCCCTGGTTGAGAAGATTCCTCACTATTTGGGCTGCACTGCCTGAAAATCACAACATCCCCAGATGCTGTGGGAGAGAGAGGAGTATTAGAGGATTCCCCACTTACAGTGCCTCACCCTGACAAAATTCACTTCCTCCAAGTACAGCGGCCAGAATCAGTCAAATGACCTTGCTCAACTGCAAAGGTATAGGAAAGTATCATCCTTGAATGCACCTGGAAAGACAGAAAAACTGGGCGCTGATGGGCAAAAACGGTCGATCACAGACGCTCTCGCTTTTTCCTTTTGATTAGA
>PVKH010045978.1:0-10444 GCA_004027955.1 Chaetophractus vellerosus
AATTTAAAATATGGAGTTAAGAATCATGTTTTTTATAATGTTTATGTAAAATCACATTGAAATAGTACATATAACGATAGTCAAACCTAGTTACAGAGGTTGAAAAATATATATAGCCTAAAAATCCCTATTCACAAGAGTTATGTATTTTTTGATCTACATCCTACCTGGTTAAAATTTATCTGCCTTTATTTTATTTCCATTATATTTCATTGAGTATCCATAGTGTGCTACAGGCTAAAAGAGCCATAAATCTCCTTTACCTTTGGATGTTAATTATTCTGGGGGTCTGTTTGGGCCCTGAGACCCCAGCTTATGACCAACTCCTTTCTCACTTCTCCTTCTCATCCAGCTTCGCTAACCACTAAACTCTCTCTCCTGTAACCGTTATGCTTTCAGGGCTCCTAAAGTATTTCTCACTCTTTAGGTTTCCCAAAATCCCTTAGATTTTTAAATTCGATTTCATTTCATTCAAATGCCAGAAGTGATAAAAACCCAAAACAACGCCTTCGATACAAAACGAATGCATAAGAACGAGACGTCGCAATGAAATCTATTAGATGAAATTTAATAAAGGTTCCTGAAACCAGATCAGCCAAGCACTGATGACATTTCTGATGGGACGTGGAAAGAGCCTTCAGAGGTGCAATGCAGATTCCCTCTGCCACACTGTACTCACACCCCATCACAAGCAATACGTAAATCCTATGTTTAAAATAAAACACACTTACTGTTGCAGGGACGCACAAATAAGCCAAGAGAACAAAACAGGCAGCCCAGAACAGGCTCTACCTCTAAGGACACTTGCTGGACAGCAGAGGTAGCCTTTCACAGCAGGAGGCAAAGACAGTCCTTGAACAAATGGTGCTGCAACAGTTGGTTATTCATATGGAAAATTTGAAATTGTATACCTACCTCACTGCATGCACTACAATAAATTCCCGGTGGATTAAGGACTTAAATAGGACCGTGGAAACTTTTGGAAGGAAATAGAGACTATCTTTATGACCTGGCAGGTGGTATGGGAAAGGAATTTCTTAAATCAGGCTAAAAATATACAAATCTTATAGGAAGAGATTTATTGGTAAATATGCCTGTTAAAATTATAAGCCTTGATGTATGAGAGATCTGTATGATGATATGTATGTTTGTTTTGTAAGTTCACAACTTTTACCGTATACTGATTGTTTATGGATGTTCATATATGAACAATATACATTAATAAAAGTTTTAAATTAAAAAATTATAAGCTTATGTTCATCAAACGACACTATTTAAAAAGTGAAAAGGCAAGGCACAAACTAGAGAGAATAGCCTCAATAAGGTAATCAATAAAATATTAGTATCCTGAAAATACAAAGAGTCCCTGTGAATCATTGAGAAATCAACAACACACAATTGGATGGGCAAAATATATGAACAAGCATATCTGAGAATCTCACCAACAAATATAAGACATAGTCAATAAATTTTTAAAAAGATAGGGGAGCAGATGTGACTTAAGCAGTTGAGCGCCTGCTTCCCATATGGGAGCTCCCGGGTTTGGGTGCCTCCTAGAAACAAAAATAGACAAACAACAAGCAAACAAATGAAAAAGGCAACTCAGGGTTGCCGATGTGGCTCAGTGGTTGAGCACCAGCTTCCCACATATGAGGTCCCGGGTTCAATCCCTGACCCTGGTGTATCAGAAAAAAAAAAAAAAGATCCTTGTTAGTTATCAGGAAAATGCAAATTAAAGCAATAAGATACTGCTTCATACCCAATGGATTGGAAAATAACCAAAACATCTAACATCATGTATATTGAGACAATGCAGAACAGAAACTTCCATTCACTGATGATGGTAGAAAACAAAGTTGAAGTTGAACATATTCTATGCATAAGTCATTGAATTCATTCCTACGTGTAGATCCTAGAGGAGGTTCTCAAAGTAATAACAAAATTGTATAGCACTTTACAGTTTATGAAGCACTGTGTTGGTATATGTAGTATACAAGCTATTTTATTTTTAACCCCCTGAAATGGCTCCCTCACCTGTCTGCTTGCTGTGTCTGCTTGTTGTCTGCTTGTTGTGTCTGCTCATTGTATCAGCTCGTCTTCTTTAGGAGGTACCAGAAAGCAAACCCGGGATCTCCCATGTGGGAGGCAGGTGCCCAACTGTTTGAGCCATATCTGCTCCCAAAGCTATTTCTTTAAAACCATTATTTTTTTTTAAGTTGGCATTCTTAACTACACTTTTCACAGAGGGTTAGTGATCTACCCCAGGTCATACACTTGGTGAGTGGCTTTGGTGAATTTTGTTGTTTGCTTCCCCAGTATCAATTTCCCCTTCTTCTAGTATCAGTCCCACTTTTGATTGGGAATCCATTCCTCCCCCACTCTCATGGGATCTGCCTGAGGCTCCATTCTGACATGACCAAGCAAAGCACTACCTGATTGGGTCAGGAATAACATGGGACCTAGACCTATCCATTCAAAGTGAATCTTAAGAGCACTAGAAAAGACCCTTGCCCTTTCAGGCTGGTCTTGAGCCTGAGAGAGGGTGAGACCTGCTATACACAGCCACGTGGAGTCTAAGAACGAAGCAGATGAAACAGAAGATAGAGTTAAGAGATGGAAAGAAATTATGTCCTGATGATATTTAATTTACAGCTCTGAAGTACCTAAAGCCAGATCTGCTCCTGAATGTCCTGAACATTACCGAGCGATATACTCCCTTTTTGCTTTAGTCATTTTCAGTTGTGTTGTCCACATTTTACTACCCAAAGAATTCTAACTGATATACAATGACAAAGCCAAAGCCACAAAGGGTCCCAATGTCTACTGTTGTCTTAGTCAGCCAAAGGGGTGCAGATGCAACGTACCAGAACTCTGTTGGCTTTTTTAAAGGGTATTTATTTGCAGTAGAAGCTTACCTTTATCAGCCCCCGGAGTGTCCAACTCAAGGTACCCTAAGACGTACTTTCTAACCCAAAGTCTGTTGCTACGTGTTGACGCAAGATCGTGGGCGACATCTGCGAGGGTTCAAGCTTTCCTTCTTCCTCTTAAGGCTCCTTGCCCCAGCTGCTTCCTATCTCAGCTGTAGGCTGGCATAAGGCTCGTTGCTCTCCCTGGGACTCATTTCTTCCTGGGGTCAGCTGCTCTGTTCTCTCCACAAGGTCAGCTGTAGACCATCAGGCCCATCTCCCTTCCCGGGCTGTGTCCATGGAGTACTCTCTCTCCCTGCATATCTGCTTCTGTGTGTCTACTTCCATGTGAGAGTTTATCAGCCCAAGGAGGCTGAGACACAACGCTGAGTCGCACTCTAATGATGTAGTTGAATCAAAGCCCTAATCTTAACCTAATTTAATCAGATGTCCCAGCTGAATCTAATATAATCAAAGAGTCTCACACCCAGAGAAACAGACCAGTTTATAAACATAATCAATATCTCTTTTGGAATTCATAAATAATATCAAATTGCATAACTATTCTTTTCATAGTACTACCTATCAAGATGTGTCTGAGCTCCAAAACCAACAAGAAAAAACTAAAACAGCATTTTCCTTTATCATGATAAGAAACTTTAAGGTTTTTTCCCCAGGCTATTATACAAAAAGATATTTCTTTCTCTTATTTCTATGGGCATGTTTCCCTGAGTTTGAATCTCATCATATTCAAGGTCAACAACAACTTCATAACTCAAAGTAGTTTCTTTGTCAAAAATTCCCCTTAACGTGGTCAAGGACAACATTCTGTAATTATAGATAAATTCTTTCCAATTGCATTTAAATGTGATTGAGGTAAAGATATGTATTTAAGTACTATCATTGGAGGGATTTAGACTGTTAGATTAAACAACATGAATTAAGCATAGTGGCATTGCAAATAAAATAACCAACAACACAGAGTCCTAAACAACTTTCCCTCTCCACAGGATAGTGTGAGATTGTCAGAGCTGTCACCAAGATACATGCATATTCTGACAAAGGCCAACTACACTCAGAGACAGAATCTAACTTGCCAGCTGGAGTCAAAGAACTAGAACTGAGGGACTCCAGAAACCATGCCCATAATTGCAAGACCATGTGTCTACGACTTAGTCTAATAAATGTGAATGTACTTCTGAGGACAATGGGGAAGGATATTTGAAAGCAGGATTTCCCAGGAATTCCAGAATGGTGATCAATAACATAGATAATAAAAGCCATTCGCAGTCACAGGTAGGTTCCAATATCAAAGGATGATCATGAAATATCTGCACTGTTGCCAGAACTACAAAGCATTCAAAGTCAGTCTTTCACATCTTATTCTTCCCTCTTGCCCTTCTGGCTTCCCTCTTCCTCAGCCACCGGACCCTAGCAGCCCAATTCCAACATTTATGGAAAGCCCCATGGTTTAGTCTGCTAGACTGCCAAAATGCAATATACCAGAAATGGGTTGGCTTTTAAAGCAGAGATTTATTAGCTTACAAGCTTATAGTTCTGAGGTTGCAAAAATGTCCAAATCAAGGCATCATCAGGTGATGCTTTCTCCCAAAGCCCTGCCACAGTGATCCCAGACTCCTCTGTCAAATGGCAAAGCACATGGTGGCATCCGCTGGGCTCTCCTCTCTGCTCTGGGCTTCCTTGCTTCAGCTTCCTGTTTCCATGGTTCTCTCTATCTCTCTCTCCATATTCATCCAATTTATAAAGGACTCCAGTAAGAAGATTAAGACCCACCATGGGCCATGCCTTAATTGAAGCAACCTAATCAAAAGGCTCTCAACTGAAGCAACCTAATCAAAAGGTCACACCCACAATAGGTTCACACCCACAGAAATAGATTAGCTTTAAGAACATGATTTTCTGGGGTACATACAGTCTCAAACTACCACACATTCAATCATATCCTTTAAGGAAGGGCTTAAAGCTCCAAAATTAAGTTTCCAACTCCACTCAAAGGGAATGCTGATGCAAAGTACCAGAAATCTGTTGGCTTTTATAAAGGTTACTTATTTGGCATAAAAGCTTACAGTTACAAGTCTGTAAAGAGTCCAACTCAGGGTTGCTTTCTCACCAAAGTCAGTTGCCACATGTTGAAGAAAGATGGTCGCTGATCTCTGCCTGCTCTCTCCTTTCCCTCCAGGCTTCCAGTCCTCTCTCTCTCCTGGTTAGGACTCATCTCTCAGGGTTTCCTAATCAGTCTTGGCTGTCTTCCCAAGGCCAGCTGTAGGCTATCAGGCAAATGGTCCTTCTCTCCCTTTGGCCCCAGGATCAAACATGACAGTGCTGTGTCTTCTTGAGAGAGAGTCCATTTATATCAGCCCACCAAGGGGGCGGGGACTTAGACTGAGCCACACCCTACTGACATGGTGGAATCAAAAGCCCTAAATTGATTTTATCGAGTAAACAAATCTTTTTCATTTAATACAATCAAAGGGTATCACACCCAGAGGAAGAGATTAGTTTACAAACAATCTTTCTCTTTTTGGGATTCATAAATAATCTCGAACTGCCACACTTTCTCTTTCCATATAACTCATCAAAATTTCCATTCCCTCATAGAATCATGAGCATTGGGGCCATGGGTACTGGGTTAGAATCCAAGCCATGCCACTTACTAGCTAATGAAATTCGGCAAGTTGGTTAAGATTCTTAAGCATCAGTTTCCATATAGAAAATATGAGAGTAACAATAGTTCCTACTTTATAGAATTTTTTTAGAGAATTCAGTGAGATAAAGTGTATAATGCAGTTCACCCAGGATATGACCCAAAGGAAGAGAGCAATAAATTTCCACAATTATTTGCTGCTACTAGTACTAATAGCATTGACTGGGGAATGATCAATAGGTTTAACCATCTTGTGGACATTTGCCTCTTTGGGGAAAGGAACATAATTGTCACTTGACAACCTTTTGGAAGTCCTCATTTACGTTTGCATTTTTATCAATTGTTTGCCTGTGGGGCTTTCTGAACAACAGATTGCATATCTCTTCCTATAGTAAATTTCACAATTCCCTTTTCACAGCAACCATCAGAGCTGAAATAAGGAACTCTTTATACAAAGCATGTAACCAACACAAGTGATGCAAAACAATACACTAGCCCAGAGATCCCATACAAGCAATATGAAAGAAGACCTTTTCCTCTTTCTCTTTGGTGCTTTATTTTATGAATAAATTGCTTTTCTTTAAAGGTCACTTTGTTGTTTTTGAACACTTTATACCTGATGCTATCCTCTTGCAGGATGATGCATAAAGGATATTTGAGCAATATTTCCTAAGATTTTATCCACTGTATTATCACAATCCTCCTAGAGGAAAAGCAACTCAAGACATTAACTAAGTAAGGTAGTTTTCCTGAAAAATGCACATTTTGTTTAAAAAATCAAAACAATGAAAAATCTATTTTTTTAATCTTCCACCTGGGTAAGAAACACTAGGTAATTACAATGCATGTATATTGAATATTTATGCCAGGCAATATGTATGAAGGAATTTATATATATATAATCTCACTGAGTTCTGACAATTATTTTATGAAGTACGTTATTATTATCCTCATTTTTCAAATAAGAAAACTAAGGCTTAGGGATGTGAAGTAACTGAGCCAAACTCATACACCTAACAAGATGTAGAATCAAAGTCACACAATCCAAGCCAGTTATTCAGATGTTACCCAAACTCTTGATCCTGGCACTTCCAGAAGGAAAGGCTAGGGAATGTAAAGTAAGATAATGATAACTTTGAAAACCTAAAGCATAAGACCAGTTCCAGTATATCTTGTGGACTCTATTTTCTTAGTCTACTTTGGAACTTCCCATCCATTAGGGACTTGAGAATGTCCTGATTCTAAGGCAGATTCATAATTTTTTTTAAAAAAATCAGCTACAATAATGATTATTGACCCAGGACATACACCATTATCTCTATAGCTCTGTGAGTGGATATCATTCCTACCTTAGAGATGAAGAAATAAAGTGCTGAGAGATTAAGACAGAGAACAGAGCCTGTTTTCAGCACACAGGGATATTCTTCTTGGCCCACATAATAGTATTAAGATGCTTGAGCCAACATTTAAACATTAGATCATATGCTCAAAACCCTGATTTCGGGATTCTGTTGAAAATTTCAAATTCCTAGAAACACGAGCCACAGTCCCTCATGGCAATCAAGACAGCCAAAGCTGAAGAACATTTTCGCAGGACCCATTCTTTCTAACTATTACATCTCTATCAGCCAGTATCACCCACTTCACTTTTGCATGAGTCTCTACTGGTCCCCACCTCTTAGGAAAACACAGACCATCATCACCAGTTGAGGACCAATCCTCAAAATGTCCTGGACATGTGAGATGTCCACTCTAACACTGCTGCCACCTTCAAAAGATACTAAAATGCCAGGAAATTCAGAGTGAGTCAGGAGGTCATTACAGAGGTTACACTTATGCATGCCTCAGTGGGATCTCATTGACTGCCAAAGTAGATACTACCCCAAATCGCAGGGCTCCTGAGGACTCTAGACACATCTAGACACTATAGTCAAGGCAGACAGCTCAGGAGTTTGGTGCCCTGCCAGTGGATCCTACTTTGGAATTTATGCTCCCCAGAGTGACAGAGTTGGACTCATTTGTGGTTTCCCTACACATGGCTCTTCTGTCCTTCTATTTGAACCTATGATTAGGACTAGAGTTGATAGGTATATGTCCAAGAGACTTAAATCTTTGGGCTGTCCATGTAGCAGTTGGGCCCTGAATCTCAACAGAGTTGCAACACTTACTCTCCAGTTCATTGGACTCACCTAGAGTGACTGACAAGGAGAGATGAAGGACAATAACCATCCCAAGGAACCAAGAGAGTCTACAACTGCAAGCAAGAGAGTCCCATCCATCTGCCCTATGGAATCGAAGCCCCCTCTCAATTAGAGGTGGAATGGACATCACCATCCCAGAATCCTCAGGGTTGGGGAATGAACTATGGACTAAAGTAGACTTACTGGTATTCTACTATAGACATATTGTGATTCTAGCAACGTAAGAATTTACATCATTGATGTGGAAGCAGTGGCCACCAGAGGTTCTGAGGGCAGGGAGAGGGAAAAACAGGTATAATATAGGGGCATTTTGGGGACTTGGGAACTGTCCTGAATGACATTGCAATGACAGATACAGTCCATTATATATCTTGCCAGAACCTACAAAATAGTGTGGGAGAGAGTGTAAACTACAATGTAAAGTATAACCCATGCTTAGTGGCAATGCTCCAAAATGTGTTCATCAATTGTAACAAATGTACCACACTGATGAAGGAAATGTGTAGGGAGTGGCAAATATGGGAACCCCCTTTATCTTTTATGTAACATTTATGTAATCTAAGTATCTTTAAAATATATTTATATATTAAAATTTTTAAAAATGCCAGGAAAGCCATAGAAGAATTATATAGGAACAAGGACAATGAATAAATTCTCATTCTATTGGAAACACTATTTGCCTCAGGGCATATCTTTTTAGTTATTGCAGAATATTATTTTCATTAATTGTTTTGGATAAGTGTCCAATAAGCAGGCAGCCTTTGACATTATGCCACATGACTTCCCTAGGACCGGTGAAGTAAAGTATCCATCTCTTCTTCCTTTTAGTAACAGAACTCCTGAGTCATTGCTGACAGGATAGTGGCCCAAGAAGAAACTACAATTCCCAGCCTCCCTCCCAGCGCAGTGTTGCTATGTGACTTACTTCATACCAGTGGGATATAGGAGAACGTGATATGTCCAATTTTGAGTCTTCTCCTAAAAGTCTGACCCAGACTTTCTCTTATTCCCTTGCCCCAGGCTAGACCACTATGGGAGTGAGCTAGCACCAGCCATGTGGACAATGACATTTGAAGAAGTTACAAAGTAATAAGATGGAAGGAACTGCGGTCTTTGACTACCCTTGTAGAGCAGAGTCACACCACTAGCCAAAGATAGCTCATTCTGGATTATTTCTTGAGAGAAAAATAACATTTATTTAAGCCACGATAGTTTTAGGTATCTTTGCTACTGTTTGCTCCCTTTACCCCATTCCCAGTCCCTCCAGTCTTCCTCATCCTTTCTTCTTCCTCAGATATCAGAGGATAAGATATCCTTTCCAGACGGCACAAATCCTGTTTCTTGGGACCAGTATGGCCTTGGGCAAGTTACTTACTTTCTCTGAAACTGATCTGCAAACTAATAGTAGGAAAGATTTATAAAGAGGATTAAATGACGAAACTGTCCACAGTCCCTCACATTTAGAAAACACTAAATAAATGTCAGTGTCATTCTTTCACTTTCCTAGTTCAGATCTAATCCTTCCACGGATACTCTGAAATTTCTTTCTGTTCTGCGAGCTCCCTCTTGCCCTCATTCACTCACCCTCCTCCATAGCTTTAACCTTTCGGTCTCTATTGTTCTGCCTATTGACATATAAACAAATGAAAGTTTCTCTCACCCTCAAATTAAGAATAAGAATTCTGTCAAACCAATAACCACCCTGCATTTCTCGTCTTCACAACCAAAAGTCCACAAATGCGTGCCTGCTTCCTCACTTCCCACTGATTCCTCAAGCTGCTAAAACAAATGGTATACAATGGGTTAACAACAGGAATTTATTGGCCCATAGTTTCAAAAATTTTGCCAGCCAGTTATTAAACACAGTCATTATGAAAAATTAAATTATATAAACTCACAATGAAATAAATTATAAGCAAGGGTGATGAATGTGCAATATCAGGAATAAAGAGGAATAGATATGAGGCAACATGGACAAACTTCAAAATAAGTATGCTGAGGTCAAACCAAAGAAGAGTACACACTACATGATCCAATTTGTATAAAATTACAGAAAACTCAAACTAATCTGTAGTGATAGAAAGCCAATTAGTAGTTAGTTGCCTGAGAGAGGGATAGGGAAGTATGGGAATGGGACATTACAAAAGTGGGTGAGGAAATTTTGGAGTGATGGAATGTTCATTTTTTAATTATAGTGATGATTTCATAGGTATACACATACATAAAAACTTATCAAATTGCACACTTTAAATATGTGCAATTTACTCTACATTAACCATATCACATTAAAGGTGTTAGACACTCAAAATCCATCATTTCCAAATATTTTCCTACATTTTACTTTTATCTATACTCCTGAGGTTTCTTTACACCCATTGTTCCTGTATGGTGGAAATACCACATAAAGGTGCAGCCTGGCCTCTCTTCCCAATTCCATGGTCAGTGATGAAATTGGCTACAGTAGGAATATTTACGCCAAAGAAATCAGCAAATACTACAACTCAGAGCTTGATTTATTATGCTCATTATATTTATTATTTTGTTGATTGTCTATACTTAAGAAAGTCATGGAAAAGTATCAATAAATATTATGGGAAGAGAATGTGGCTCAAGCCCTTGGGCGCCCTCCTATCACATGGGAGGTCCCAGGTTCGGTTCCCAGTGCCTCCTAA
>PVKH010045979.1:0-10446 GCA_004027955.1 Chaetophractus vellerosus
TACCTTTTTTCTTTAATTGGAAAAAATTGGCTGTGAATGAGACCTGGGAATATGATTTTCTTAATCTGTAAAATGGTAATTATAGTACCTACACAATACTTGTTAAGCCAATTAAATGGTTTAATATATTTTTAGTGAATTTAACTTTCCTGCCACTTAAAAAGCATTATATAAAAGTATTTTGAAAGAACAACACTAACTTGCATTGATCAAACTTTCTGTTAAGGGAGATCTGGATTTTAATCTCCTAAAAAACAGCAGGAGATTTGTAATATTGGAGTCAGAAACTCTGTAGACCTTGTCCTGTCCACTTTCCCCTTGGTTGGAAAAGATACCTTCTTGCATGACCAATTCTTTGTGATGTCACATTTTCCTTGAATTTCAGGCAAGAACATTATGATCTTTTGGGACATTATTCAGCCTTTAGAAGTCCTGAAGTCTGCAGAGATTCAAATGATATGGAAAGATTTGGGCACTGCCATCAACAGAACTAGGATTAAATTCCATCTCATTCATTTATGTAACTGTGTATGCATTTCACAATCATTCAAGACTCATTTTATTCTTAGCACATGAGTAAAATAAGATAATAATATCTATTGTATAGTAATTTCAATCATTAGATGACATACAATTTACAAAGCATGCAAGGCAGTGCCTGGCACTCTGTAGTAACTTAATAAATTTCATCCTGTTTGTCGTCTCTCTCATTTCCAAGTCAGCTTCCCATTTATATCTGACTTTTAAAAAACTGATTCATATTTATTATTCAATTGTTTAAAGATCCTATATTAGGAGACCATGAGAAACTTTCAGCATGCTGAGAGCTAACAGTAAAATTAATTAAAGATGTATGGTAGTAACCCTGTGAAGGATTCACTTTATATTATTTATTTTTTAAAAAAGATTTATTTTTATTTATTTATATATCCCTCCTGCTGCTTGTTCTTGCTGTGTTCATTTGCTTTTTGTGTTCTTCTGTGTCTGATTATCTCCCCCTGCTGTGACATCCCATGGAGTCAGCTCACCACACCGCAGCTTGCCTGCTTCATGGCAGCTTGCCTGCTTCACAGTAGCTTACCTGCTTTGTGGTGGCTTTTGTTTGCTTGTGGTGGCTTTTGCTTGCTCGTGGTGGCTTGCCTTGCTTGTGGTGGCTTGCCTGCTCATGGCAGCTTGCCTGCTCAAGACAGGTTGCCTGCTTGAGGAGGCTCTGGGAACAAAACCTGGGGCCTCCCATGTGGTAAACCAGAGCTCTACCAATTGAGCCACAGCTGGTTCCCAAGGATTCACTTTAAAAGTCTGAATGCCTCACAAATCAAAATCAGGCTAAGGAAGATCTCAAAATTTAATGATATTTCTTTGCCAAATAAGAAAGCTGTGCAAGAAAATTAATACTTGTAGTGAAATCTACTATTTACAACAATGTGGCAGGCACTATAATGGCATTATATTATTTTATCTTTTAAGTGTCTTTGAAGTAGATCCTACTTCTGTTTTCTAGAAAAGTAATGGAAATTTGGAAAATGTATCCCATCATGTGCATGAGGTGTGATTTAAACCGATATTGTTTGACTTCAGAATTAGCCATCTTAAACACTAATGTAAATATATTATAATAGCATATACATGAATAAAGGAATACTTTTTTTGGAGACAATTTGGCAATAAATAGGTGAATATGTTAAAAATAATTTAAACAAAAAAAGTTCTAAAAAGTGATAAAAGTGATGTAACAGTGACTCAGGGTGTTGGGAGTCCTCTTTAGACTTGATGTCACAATAAATCAAAAGCAAGAATTTGCATTGTTTAACCATGTCCTGGAATGAAAGACAATGACTGGAAAGAACAGGAATAAAACTATTAGAGGTAGTTATATGGAAGAGGAATTTTTTTTGACCTGGGTGAGTGTCATCATCCATTCTCCTCTATTCTAACTTGAACATCACCTAGTAATTTTATCCATATTATTGTTATCCAGATCACATAAAATCAAGATTGCATGATATAAAACACAACTATCTTTACTATGAAGACTTTGTATGTCTTTCTGTCATCATCACTCAGTGTGCATTTCAAGTGCCAACTCCTTATAGAGGACATGAATCCTGTCAATTGTTTATTCTTTTTATTGTACTTGTTACTAATACACTAGTTGATGGCCATTCCACCCTGATTGTGCCCAATCTCATCTGATCTCAGAAGCTAAGCAGGGTTGGGTCTATAATATTTAGATGGGAGACTAATACACTAGTTACTAGTATACTATGATACTAATATTTAATACTATCTACACTGTCCTATTCTTTCTATTTTCATAGCATTATATATTATTTTTGTGTAATCCTATTTTTAAAAATAAAATAATTGGTATATAATAATATTATATAGTACAAAGAAAGTCATAAAAATGGTATTAAGCAAAAAAATAAATCTGCCCACCCTTCACAAGAGTCTCCCAGTATTCCTTCCCAGAGGCAAACAATGTTTTCTGTAACTTGAGATTTTTAAAACATCTTTGCAAATACAAGCATATTTACACACTGTATGTGCAACTGTGTTTATGTAATTAGTGTGTGTTAGCATCTGCATTTTACTACACAGTATCTTGATGTATTTTTCATACCAGTCCATAAAGATGTAACACATTCTAAGTTTCCTTCATTATGTATGACTTAGTTTCCTAGTTGCCAACACAAATACTGTAAAAATGGATTGATTTAAGAGAGTCAGCTTTCTGATGTTTGTGATTATTTTATCAATACTGAAAAGAAAAAAAATATGTTTTTAAACTAATATATTCCTGTGGGTGTGGTACCTTTTGATTGAATTAAATTTGGTTGAGGGAAGGTTGATTAGATTACTTGATCAGATTGCTTTTGGGCTTTTGAGTGGACTAAGTAAGTGGGGTATGATTCATGTTAAGTCTCTGCTCTCTTGCTGTGTCTGATAAAAATGGAGACACAGATAGAGAGATAGACAATGAGACACAGAGTAAAAGGAAGCTGCCATATTTGATCCTGCTGTGCAAGGATGGAATACAAGATCCCTTAAGCATGAAGCTCCCAAGAGTTTGGTCCTAGCAGAAGCTCAAGGAGAGACAAGTCCTATGCTTGATAGCTGATAGCTGAAGTCTGGGAGCTTCATTCTGAGAGATAGTAGATTCCGGAGGGGAAGGCAGAGACCTTGGCAGAGATTGGTGGCAAATTTCACCACATGGCAGTTGATTTTGGAGAGAAAGCATCTCTGATGATACTTGTGTTTGGGTTTTTAACAGCCTTGGAACTGTAAGCTTTTACCCCAAATACATCCCCTTTAAAAACTCCAACCCATTTCTGATACTTTGCAACAGTAGTCCTTTGACAAACTAAAAGAAGAGGCTTAAAGTCTTGCTTCTTCTAAGAATCAGTATCTTTTCGCTGGCCAGCAAATCCTCAGGGTTCTTTGGTTTTTCCATGTCAGTTACAGGGCAATGTCCTCTCATTTCTCTCCTGGCTTCTGTTGACTTCCAGCTCCCTGCTCCTCCACCATGCTTTGCCTTCATAAAGCCTGCAGTAATAGTGTTAAGACCCAACCTTATTCAGTTTGTCCACACTTTGACTAAAAATAACATCTTTGACAGGTTCTATTTACAGTGAGTTCATACCCATAAGAATGGATTAAAATTGAGTACATTACTTTTTCTGACCCTACTGCATTATACTCCATTAAGAAGATGTACAAAAATTAATACATCAATTCCTCTTCATTTCATGTCCAAACTTTCTCTATAACAAATAATTTTGCAATAAATATCTGTCCTTTTGAATATGTGCAATTGAGAGTTTTCAGAAGTAGAATTGTTGGGTCAAATTATATATATATTGTATTAGTCTGCCAAAGGGGTGCTGACACAATGTACCAGAAATCTGTTGCCTTTTATAAGTTGTATTTACTTGGTGTAAAAGCTTAATTACAGGTTCCTAAAGAGTCCAACTTGAGTTTCCTTTCTCACCAAACTCAATTGCCATATCTTGAAGCAAGATGGTCACTGTTTACTGCCAGTCTCCCCTTCCTGGACTTCCTCTTCCTCTTAAGGCTCCATGGGCCCAGCTTCTTCCCAGTCTCAGCTGTAAACTATCAGGTGAATTGTTTTTCTCTCCCCAGGGCCCCAGGATCAAGCTATCTCTCTTCCTGTGTGTCTGCTTGTGACACATTTATAAAGGCCCACCAAGGGGACAGGACTCAACCTGAGTCATGCCTTAATGATGTGGTTGAATCAAAGCCCTAATCTTAACATTAATTTGTTCAAGGGCATCTCAGCTGAATCTAATATAGTCAAAGTGTATCACATCCAGAAAAATAGATTAGTTTATAAATATAGTCTTTCTCTTTGTAGGGAGTCATAAAATAATCTCAAACTGCCAAATATATTTTCAAAATTAATGTTCAAAGCCATGATCAAAATGTAATCCATGAGGTTGTAGTCAGATCCTCCCATTACATCCTGTAGTCAAGTCCTGGCTAACAATAATTCATTGATGTCCTATAATCTTGACTGTTCCAGAATGTTATATAACTTGAATCATACAGTGTGGAGTCATTTGCAATATTTCTTCTTTTGAATAGCATAATGAATTTGAGATTTATCCTTGTCATTGTGGGTATCAATAACTTATTATTTTTTATTGCTAAGTAGCATTCCACTTATATATGTATCACAGTTTCATTATCTGCTCCTGTTGAGAGATTTTTGAGTTGCCTCCAGCTTTAGAAATTATGAAGAAAATTACTGAGAATAGGCATATGCAGTTGTTGTTTTTTTTTTGGTGAAAGCATGAGTTTTCATTACACTTGAGGAAATACCTCATAGTGGAGTTTCTTGGTTGTAAACTAAGTGTAGGTTTCACTCCTTGTGCAACCACTGAACTGTTTTCCAACTTTAGCATTTTGTTTTACCACCAGAAACAAATGCTTGTCCAGTTTCTCTAAATACTTGGAAGCACTTTGTATTGTCAATTCTTAAAATTTTAATCATTCTAAAAAGTAAGTAGTGATATCTTGTTGTGATTTTGTTTGTATTTCCTGAACGTGTAGTGATATTGAGCATATTTTCATGTGCTTTTTTTTTTTTGCAGTTTGTATCTTTTCTTTGGTGAAATAGCTGTTCAAATCTTTTGCCCATTTTAAACTGAATTGTTTGATTTATTGTTATTGAAAGTTGGGAGTTCTTTATGTATTGTGGAAACAAGTCCTTTAATAGACATGTGATTTACAAATATTTTCTCCTAGGCTGTGATTTGAACAAAATTCCACAATTTCAATAAAATGCAACTTATAGATTTTTTTCTTTTATAATATTTTTATTGTCATATAGGAAATATTTGCCTAACTCAAGGCCACATAATTATTCTTTAATGTTCTCTTCAAGAGGTTTTATATGAATGTGTAAATTATTATAGACAGTTAAAATATGTTCATTATTTTATTTTAGGCAGTTCTATCTCTTTTTCATGTTTATAGAATCATTTACAATTTTTTCTTAAATGTTTGAGTAATCTTCAGACATGATAAACCTTTAGATATAAATTCTTCTATATAAAACTAGGAACTAAAAAGGTTTTCTAAAAACAAGGGATATTTATGCATAGCCTACTTATCAAAATTAGGATATTAACATCCATATACTACTAATATATAATCTAGAGACAATATTGTAATTTCACCAATTGTCCCAATAATGCCCATTTTATGGAAAAAGAGATTGCAAGATCATATACCGCATTCAGTTGTCATGTAACTTTAATCTCCTTTAACCCAAAACTATTCCTGATTCTTTGTATTTCATGAATTGACAGTTTTTGGAATATGGGCAAGTTATTTTATAGATTGCACTATATTCTTCAGTTTGGTTTGTCTGATGATTTCTCATGTTTATATTCAGGTTATGCATTTTTGGAAAGGATATAATACAAATGAAATGTCATTAAAGTTCTGCCAACTTTAGCTGCCAAGGTAATATACCAGAAATGGGCCAGGTTTTACAATAGGGATTTATTAATGTATAGCTTTTAGTTCTGGGGCCATGAAATTATCCAAATCAAGGCTTCATCAGGAGGTGATTTCTCCCTGAGCTGCAGTTTTGGGCAATCAGACACATAGCAATATTTGTTTGTCTTTCCCCTCTGCTCTAGGCCTTGTTGCTTACAACATCTGGCTTCTGTGGCTTCCTCTCACCTTTTGTGTTCCACTGAGTTTAACTTCTGTCTGCTGGGGCCTTCTCTATAAAATCCTGGGAGTTTTTCTCTGTTTCTTCCCCTTGAACAATTTCAGTTTATAAAGCACTCCAGTAAGAAGTTTAAGACCAACCCCGGGATACATCTTACTGGAGTAATCTAACTAAATGGCTCTTAAATGAATTTAATCTATTAAAAGGTTCACAATAGGTTCAAACCCATATGGCTGGGCAATTTAAGAAAATAACTTTCTGGTGTCTATAAATGACTCAACTACTACAGAGTATTATATCAGGAGGCACATATTGTTGATTCATCCAGGTACTTGAGATGTTAGCTTTGATTATTTGGTTAAGATAGTGTGGTGATTTGGTGGTATATATCCTCCCCAAATAAAAACATGTCCTTAAACTTAATTCACTCTTGTGGGTGTTAACTCTTTTTAAGTAGAACTGTTGATGAGGTTTCTTCAGTCAGATGTGGCCCAACTCAATCAGGGTGGGCCTTTATCCTGTTACTGGAATCTTTTTAAAGCAGAATGAAATTCAGACAGTGAAAAAGAGCAAGCCATGGGAAGCAAGAGGCTGAAGGTCAATGGAATTTGTAAATGATGAGAGAGGGTAGAAAAGGCTGCCATGTGTATTGTTTGTGACAGAAGATCCAAAGACCAAGGATCAGTCACAGCCTGACCCAGAATACCAGTTCTTTGGATAGAAAGCATTGCTTTGGTGATGTCTTAATATGGACAACTCCTAGCTTCAAGATCATGACCTAATGAATTCCCATTGTTTAAATGAACCCATTGCATGGTATTTTCTTTACTTTTTTTAAAAAAAGATTTATTTTTTATTTATTATATATCCCCCCTTTCTGCTTGTTTTTGCTGTGTTCATCTTTGTGTTCTTCTGTGTCTGCTTGTCTCCCCTCCTGCTGTGGTGACCAGCCAAGTCAGCTCACTGTGTGGTGCCCTGCCTGCTCACAGGGGCTTGCCCTGCCCATGGGAGCTTGCACTGCCCATGGCAGCTTGTCCTACCTATGGCAGCTTGCCTTCTCAAGGTGGTCTGCCTGCTCAATGAGGCCCCAGGCCTCCCATGTGGTAAACCAGTGCCCTACCAATTGGGCTACAGCCAGCCCCAGTATTTTCTTGAGAAGCCAAGGAAACCTAAACAGATTTTACTACCAGAAAAGTGGGGTGCTGATATTGCAAATACCTACAAATGTGGAAATAGCTATGGGATTGATTTGGTAATGAGTAGAGACTGGAAAATAAATAAAGTCTTAGATTGCTTTGAAGAGACTATTGATAGAAATAAGAATGCCAAAGGTAGGAGGGAAGAAATTTAAAGTGATGAACTTGGAAATTCATCTGAGATTTCCAAGCTAAGTGTGAAAGATGCAGCTTGATTTCTTCTTGCACTTTATTGTAAAATGTGAGAGGAAATTGATAAGCTGAAAACTGAGCACTTAAGCACAAAGTAACCAGAAATTGATAGTTTGGAAAATTCTATTTGGAGCCTATCTAGATAGGGTGTGCTGAGACTAGTGCCAGAAGCAGCTCTATCAGGGACCTTCCTGGCTTCTGGAAAGTGAGCCCCCAGAGAATAGAGCTCCATGTGAGAGTTTAACTGAACAGGGAATGTGTCAGACATTTCAGTGGAAGTCATGTTCAGAAATGTAATTAGGGAGGAAAAATTTGTGGGAAGTCTTTATGTGTTATGGTTTGGATACCTATTAACTTCAAGCAAAGCTGACAAGGTTTTTGCAAAATTTATATGAGCAGAACCCCTGCCAGTCTGAACTGAAAGTGACAGAAAGGGGAAAAATTGAAGGAAGAATGACTTCAAGGGTAGAAACATGAAAACTAAGCCTGGATTGAAGAGACAACCTGAGGTCAAGAGATATCTTCAGGTCAAGAGAGCAGGCTTATATATCTCTGTGGAAAATTTGGGTCCATCCAGGTTCTTGGAGAGTGCATGTCATCTGCCCAGTTGCTTGTAGGGGGCAGGCCTTCTGCCTCATTGTTTAAGGAGAATGCTGTCTCCCCAATGCTCAGAAAGATTGAGGCCTGTGTCTCAGAGTTTTCAGAGAACCTGTCTCTCACTCTAATTTTTGGAGAGATTGGGTCCTTCATTCCAGTGTTCAAGGAGAGCAGAGTCACTTTGTAAACACTTGGAAGGGATGGAGCTGCTGCTCCATCAGGACTGGAAGACAAAATATTCATCCATAGATGAATCTCAGGCCTTGAAATGGAATGGAATTTGCCCTGTTGGGTTTTATAATTGTTTGAGACCCATGACCCCCAATTTCTTTTCAATTTCTCCCTGATGAAATGGGAATTTTTATCTTATGGCTGTCTTTCCATTGTATATTAGAAGCAGATAACTTGTTTTCTAGATTTGACAGGTCAACACACAGAGCAGAATGGTATCCCAGAGTAGGTCAAACTCATAACTGATTTTGATGAGATTTTATATTTAGCATTGATTCTGAAATATCAACACATTTGGTATATTGTGATGGAATGAATGTATTTTGTATGTCCAAAAAGCATATTTGGGGGGGGGCATGGAGAGTGGACTAGGGTGGTTTGAAGCTATGTAGGTATGTCAGAAAAACATGTTCTTAAACTTAACCCATTCCTGTGGGTGTGAACCCACTGTATATAGGGTCTTTATATATTTTCTCTATTTTTCAATAAATTGTTATATCAATCATTTCTGTCTTATATTTACTACTTCCATTCTGTAAAATTTTTGAGTGTATTTTGCTCTTTCTTTTCCTGTTTCTTGAGATAAAATTATAGTTCACATGTTTTCATCTTTCTTGTTATCTGGTAATTTCATATAAAGATATAAACTTCCATCTAGGGATTCCTTTACCTAATCCAATGTATTTTAACTTTTTTTGTTTTTATTATCTAACCTTTAAAATATTTTCTAATGCCTGTGTGATTTATTTTAATCCCTTGGGTTATTTAGAACTATTCTTTTTAATTTGTAAATAATTAGAAAATGCTTAGTTATATTTTTGTTGTAATTTCTAGTTGAATTCCATTAATATCAGTCACATATTCTCTATGATTTAAGTCCTTTGAAATGTATTGCAACTTGTTTTATGGCTGGACACATTGTCTATTTTTCTCAGTGTTCCATGACCACTTTGAGATAAATAAAATTATCCCATATCTTCCTTATCTTCTCCCCTCTAGTATTAGTCAGACAAAGGTGTGCTGATGCAAAATATCAGAAATCTGTTGGCCTTTAAAAAGAGTATTTATTTGGGGTAAAAGCTTACAGTTACCAGGACATAAAGTGTAATTTACTTCTCTCATCAAAGTCTGTTGCCATGTGTTGGAGCAAGATGGCTGCCAACAAATGCAAGGGTTCAGGCTTCCTCTTCTTCTTAAGGCTCCCAGGTCCCAGCTTCTTCCAATATGAGCTGTAGGCTGGGATGAGTCTCATCTCTTTTCAGGGTTCCTTTCTCCCTGGGCTCAGCTGCTCTGCTCTCTCCACAAGGCCAGCTGTAGACTATCAGGTGAATGGCTCATCTCTCTTCCCAGTGCCTCTGCCATGTCTAATGGAGGCTTTTCTCCTTCCTCATGTGTCTGCTTCTCTGTGTGTTTACTTCCTGGTGCTCCAATATCAAAACACCCACATGCTAACTCCTCTGCCCTGTCATTTCCTACTAATGGCTCAATCAAAGCCATAATCATTATTTAATCAAGTAAGAGTGAAACCTTTGAAGGCAATACAATCTAATATGCCCAGAGGGTCAGGCAAATATCTATTTTTGGAATTCATAAGTAATACCAAACTGCTACACCTCTCATTCCTCTATTTTGTTTTATTGATATAATAATGGGATTCAGATTTATATTACAATTACCCACCATTTTATTCTACTGTATCTACCTTCTTTGTAAATTACTTCATGATTTTTTCTTTCATTTTTATAATCAGATTTTATGCTGAGATTATTGGATTAAAACTTTTATTGCAGTATTAGTAATGCACACATTTCTAATAATTTCTTAAAGTGAAATCCCAAAGATAAATTTATAAATACAATATATTCGAAATTTTAAATATTTATTGTTAAAATATTATCAAGTAAAATGTGAAATTGTCAATTTAAATAAATTTTATCACCATTTGTGAATAAAATTGTATGAAATTTTTATTTTTGCTATTTTAAGCAAGGTTTTAATGCAAATGAGACACATTTATGTAACTTT
>PVKH010045980.1:0-10446 GCA_004027955.1 Chaetophractus vellerosus
CTTTTATCCATTCAGTTGACTGCCATAAAAAGGAACTGATTTCAACATTCAGAGAGAATTTCCCAGCTCATCATTTGACAGTGAACTTCTCCCAGGAACTCATCGAGGACCCTTCATCAGTCTTTCATCAGAGCCCCTGGCTTGCAGCCTACCGGCGGAACCTGGACTTGTGTATCCCCATGGTCACTTGAGAGACTCTTATAAAATCTTATATTTTTAACAGATATCTCGTGTTGATTCTGTTTCCCGAGAGAACCCTGACTAGAACACAACTTTTTTTGAATAATTACCTCTTGTCAATCTTTCTTCCTAATTACATTGGCAGATTTTCCTGGAAAATATTAATAGGAAAAAATTCTAGCTTTTTCCTAACTTAGATGTAAATAATTATAGTGTTTCATCACTAAAAACTATTTACATCAATATCCATCCCAATATAAATTGCATTGATGTAAATTTGCATTGAGGTAGTTTGTCTTTGTCATGTAAAGAGGTTCTTTTTATTTGTATTTTATGAAGAGGGCTTATGATAATTTACAAATATATGTGGGATTTATTAAATGTCTTTTTAGTGTCTGGCTATAGTTTACATTCTTCTTTTTGGATCTATTGATATAATTTATGTCATTAACATTTTTTGATATTCTATCATCCTTGCATTGTCATTTTGGACTTTGGATTTTGGAGTATTAATTTTTAAATTAGCTGATAAATTTGTTTCTATTTAAGATATTTATATCTGAATTCATTAATGAATGGTGGCAGATTCACTTTGATGGTGTTCTTTTGGTAACTTTCAATATCAAATTTATACTTGCTTTGGAAATTTTTTTCAAGTAATTTCTTTATTTTTCTATGCTTTCAGAAAGTTACATAATGTAGAAATCATTTATCTCTAGAAAATATCATTTTTTCCCTAGAAAATATCAATAACTCATCAATAAAACCATAACTTACTGTTACTTTGAAGAGGTTTTACGTATTTTTCTATTTCCCTGGCAATTCGCTTGGTCAGGTGGTCTAATTCTTCATCAATTTTAGCAATTTTATTTTCACAGAATGTTGCTCATTTCATAGAGAATCTCAAGGATTTTAGCATAGATGTACAGGGTAAGTTTAATCTTCATTTTATTATTTTTGACATTTTTTTTCCTTTTCTCACTTTGCATATTTATCTATTCCTTTCCCTTTTAAAAAAAGTATTGCAATGATTGACAGGTGATAGGACTCTGAATCAATGCCCCTTTGGCATAGGTTGGGGAAAGGCAGCCTCCAGCCATAAACCACCTGACCAATTGAACAAGCTATCTCCTATACCCTTCCCCTCCCAAGAATAAACTAAGTGGAGCAGATAAGGGCCATCACCTGCTCTGGGCCAAGCTCCACCAACCCCTCCCACATTCCTAGACCTCCTAGCCCACTCACCTCTGGCCATTTTGCCCTAGGCTGTACTCGGTTTCCCCACCTATTGATGTACTGTATAAAGTCTTATCCACCACCTTCCATGGGTGGGCTGCAGTCTCTCTTCAGATCTCCTCCATTGGGAGAGCTTCCCAATAAATTTTCTTCATGCAAAATAATAATAATAATACCTGGCAGAGACTTTTCCATTAATTGGGGGTTTTCAAAGAATCAATTCAGATGTGTTTCTCAAGCATTCTGCTTACTAATTTTTGATTTCCATATTCACTTTAATTTCTTCATCCTTGATTTGCCTCATTTTGTTCTTTTTCCAATCTGAAATAGATACTTAATTCATTTATTTTTCTTTAATACTAAATGATTAAAAGGTCATGTAAGTTTAAAAAATTAAAAAATATATTATTAAAAAAAAAGAAAGGTCATGTAAGGCAGTGTATTAGTCAGAGTTCTCTACGGAAACAGAATCAACAGGAGATATCTTTCAATAGTATGAAATTTTCTAAGAGTCTCTCACATGACTGTGGGGATGCACAAGTCCAGTTTGTGCAGCCAGGCTGCAAACCAGGGACTCCAATGAAAGTCCAACCAAGGTTCTTGATGTGTTTCTTGGAGACGCTGGCTGTCCAAAGACTAGCTGGGAAATTCTCTCTGAATGCTGAAATCACTTTGCCTTATAAGGCATTCAACTGATTGGATAAAGCATCACTCATTGTTAACAGCAATCTTCGTGGCTGATGTAGATGTAATCAGCTATCTATGCAGTAAACTCACTGGTAACTAAAGTCCATAAATGTCCTTGTATTACAATTAGCCCAGTGCTTGCTTGACCAAACAGTTGGGCACAATTACCTGGCCAAGTTGACACATTAGCCTAACCATCACATGCAGTGAATTTGTTCTTGAAAACATGCATGACTACATTCATAAATGACAGCATCTGTACAGTAAATCTGATTTCTTCTTTAAACCAAGATTTACATTGAAAAGTATTTTTAAGCTTCTGTATAAGACAGTCAAAAGGATGCTGATGCAAAGTACCAGAAATCTGTTGACTTTTATAAAGGGCATTTATTTGGGGTAGAAGCTTACAGTCACTAGGTCCTGAAGAGTCCAACTCTAGGTACCATAAGAGGTACTTTCTCACCCAAAGTAGCTTGCCACATGATGAAGCAAGATGGCATGTGATGTCTGCAGGGGTTCAGCCTTCCATCTTCCTCTTAAGGCTCCGTGGTCCCAGCTTCTTCTGATCTCAGCTGTAACCTGGCAAAAGGCTCGTGTCTCAGGGCTTCTCAGCTGCTCTTTTCTCTTCAGCTGCAAACTATCAGTCTCATTTCTCTTCCCGGGGCCTCTGCCACGTATATGGAGTTGTCTTGTTTTCTCTGTGTTCTTCTCTGTGTTTCTACTTCTGTGAGAATGTCTGATTATATAGCCCACCCAGGGGGCTAGGTCTCAACCCTGTACATCCTAATGGTCGAATCAAAGCCCTAATCTTAACATAATTTAATCAAAGACATCTCAGCTGAATCTGATACAGTCAAAGGGTATCACACTCAGAGGGAATAGACCAGTTTACAAATGTAATCAATATCTCTTCTTGGAATTCATGCATAATATCAAACTTCCACAGCTTCCAATTTCCAATTAATAGTTTGAAACTGTTAAAAGTTTTATTGTATTACAGTCAAAGAATGGGGACTAGACCCATACAATTCCCACCTTGCAGAGTTTATTGAGTTTGTGTTTTGTTTGACTGATTTCTTATTTGCTTCACTACTTGGTTGCTTTGTAATTTAGAAATTATAAAAAAGTATTCCCTGTAAAATACAAAGTTTGGTGTACATGGTTATAATAACACTAATAATATTTTATTCAAAACCTAAATGCCTTTATTTTTTTTATACTTGATGGCTGAGACTGAGAAAAATGAATTTACATCTCCCACTACATTTGTGATGAATCTATAATAGTTTTGCATAAGAATGAATTGCTATTCATTTTATAAATATGTAACTATAGTATATCTTTATTGGAAAATTTACCTTTATATACACAAAAATTGTCTTACCAATTTAAATGAAATTTACCTTGAATATGTTTTGCTTCTAATAATGTACAAAACTTGCATTTTTGTTTGTAATTGCCTGGTATATTTTTGCCCACTTTTTATTTTTAACTGGCAATTTGTTTCATGCTTCTTTTAAATAAACAGCATCTGTTCAATTTATGTTTTGTTATCTAATTTGGTATGTTTTATTATTTAATGTGAATCAACCAATTCACAATTTATTATCATAAATTTTAGGTATATTAGGACATTCTTTTGATAAGTTATTTTGTGGTTTCTACTTTTATTTTCTGATTAACCTTTTAGATTATATAAGCTATATGGTTCTTTTCCTTTTTTCTCCCTCTTTCTATTTTTTATAATTATTTGAAAAGCATTTAGAGTTCTATTTCCATTCTATTTTTAAAAAATTATCAGCATTGTAAATTAAATAGTCTTTTAGGGAATTTTAATTCGTTCCTTCCCTCCCCAGCTACTTTCTAGTTTTAATGTATATAATTTGGTATTTCATATTAATGTAAATGAATATCTTCATAACTGCATTGTCTTATAACCATGATGACAACAATTACTTAAATTTAACTCCATGTCCTAATTTAGAGTTTTTTTATATCATAGTTTCCCCATTCTTTCAGTCATCTTCTCTAGAGCTTGAGTATACCTTGGAATTATCTTTACATGAAGGATACGTTGATGATATATTTCCTTAGCTCTTGCTATGTGAAAATGTTTCTCTAATGTTCTCACATAGGAAGGGCAATTTCAATTGTTACACAAATATTTTTCTCTAGAACAAGATTAGATTTCCTAAAAATATGGAAATGGCTCTGGAATCGGGTAATGGGTAGAGGCTGGAAGAATTGTGAATTGCTTGGTAGAAAAGCCTAGATTGCTTTGAAGAGACTATCAGAAGAATTATGGACATTAAAGATGCTTGTGTTTAGGCCTTAAAAGGAAAATGAATGCCTGAAGGAAAGGCGATCTTTGTTATAGAGTGGCACAGAGCTTGGCAAAGTTGTTATCGGACTGAAAGTGGAACTTGTAAGAAATGAACTTGGATGTTTAGCTGAGGAGATTTCCAGGCTGTGTGTGGAAAGTACAGCCTGGCTTTTCCTTGCAGCTTATAGTAAAATTCTAGAGGAAAGGGATAAACTAGAGAATTGAAATTTTAAGCACAAAGAACCAGAAATTGATGGTTTGGAAAATTCTGAGCCTATCCAGATAGTGTGCTTTGAGAGTAGGGCCAGAGACTTCCCTCAGCTTCAGGGATCCACTTGCCACATGAGGGTTTAACTGAACAACGCTTTGCTAAAGAGGGTGTGGCTGATCACAGATCCAGTCAGTCATTTCAGTGGAAGTTAGGATTAAAACTACAGTTTTCCTGGAAGAATCTGTGGGAAAGTCTATTGTCTGATAGTTTGGACCCACTTGAAATGCATGCAAAGCCAACCAAGATTTGACAATTTTCTAAGAGCAGAACCACTGCCAGCCTGGACTGAAAGAGACAGAGAAGGGATAAATTAAAGGAAGAATGATTTCAATGGCAGAATCATTAGAACAAAAGTCTAAACCAAAAAGATCTCCTCAGGCCAAGAGAGCAGGCCCACCCACTTGTGCAGAAGTGGTGGGTCTGCCCCTGCGTTGTGCCCCATTGTTCAGGGAGAATGCCACCACCCCAATGCTCAGAGATGGTGGAGCCTGCACCCCAGGCTTTGGCAGAAAGCCCAGCCACCCTTCCAGTGCTAGAGAGGATGGGGCCTTCACCTATGTTCTGGAAGAGCACAGTTTCTGAAAAAAGCACCTGGAAGGGGTGGGGCTTCTGCTCTCTTAGGTCTAGAGGATGAAACATTAATCCGCAGATGACACTCAGACCTTGAACTCTAATGGAGTTTGCACTGCTGTGTTTCAGACATGCCTGTGACCAGTGACCCCTGTTTTGTTTTGTTTTGTTTCCATTTAATCCTTTCCAGAATGGGAATGTTTACACTGATTCTATCTATTCATCCTATATTGGAAGTGGATAGACTTTTTTCTAGGTTTCACAGCTCCATCAGACAGAGGAATTTTGCGTCAGGACAGACCTCAACAATAACTAATATTGTCGAGACTGGATTTAGCGTTGTTCTAAAATGGGTTAAGGATTTGGGGCTGTTGTGATGGAATGAATGTGGTTTTTTTTTTTTTTTTTTTTTTTTTTTTTTTTTTTTTTTTTTTTGCGTGTGGGAAAAACATGTCTTTTTGGGATCCAGATGGCAGACTGTGGTGGCTTGGAGTTATGTACTCCAGAAAAACATGTCCTTAATGTTACTCCATTCCTGTAGCTGTGGACCCATTATAAGTAGGAACTTTGATGAGGTTACTTCAAAGGAAAGGTAGCCTAACTGAATTAGGATGGGTCTTAATCATATTTCTGGAGGCCTTATAGAGAAGACCACGGAGAGACAGAAGCCATGAGGAGCAGCCAAAAGGTTGAAATCAACAGAACCCCGAGGAGAAAGGAGAAGACTGTCATGTGCATTGCCATGTGACAGAAAAGCCAAGGGCCAAAGGTCATCTGCCGCCAGCCCCGGAATGCCATAGTCTTCAGGGAGAAAGCAATGCCTTGTTGATGCCTCGATTTTGGAGTTATCCTAGCCTCAAAACCATAAGCCAATAAATTCATGTTGTCTAAGCCTTGTATGGTATTTGTTTTAGCAGGTGAGAAACTGAAACACTTATAAATTATTGCAACTACTATGTTTATTTAATTTCTCCTTCTGAAACTACTATTATTTTCTTTTTAATTTCGAAATAATTGCAAACTTATAGGACAGTTGAAAATATAATACAAATGTCATTTGTATTATACAATGGTCTCTTTAGTTGTTCTGTTTTTCTTTTTTTTTTTTTAATTGTGGAAATATGCTTTAAACACAAACCCTCTCATCTCAGCCATTCCAGGCATATCATTCAGTGGGATTAATCACATTCACAGTACTGCATTGCCCTTGGCACCCTCCATCATTAGAATTTTCCCTTCACCCTATACCCATTAAGCATTAACTACTCATTCCCCCATTCCCCACCCATGATAACTTGGACTCTAATTTCTGTCGCTATGAGTTTTCATATTCTCTGATATTTTCTTTGTGGGGCTTAAATATAACATCCTAAACCTATAACAATATCATTTGCTTTCATGCCAACTTAACTTCAATAGTATACACAAACTATGTTCCCAAACCCTTCCATCCCCCCACCTTTGTATACTTCTTGTAAAAATTGCATATTTATACATTATGAGCCCCAAACCATTGATTTGTCATTACATTTTATATATTTCAGATCGTGCATTTATTCTTTGTATTTAGTCCATATTAGTAAGAACGTGCGATATTTGTCCATTTGTGTCAGCTTCTTTCACTTAGTATAATGTCTTCAAGGTTCATCCATGTTATCATATGTGTCCCAATTTCATTCCTTCTAAAAGCAGCATAGTATCCCATCATATGTATATACTGCATTTTGCTTATCCATTCATCAGTTGATGGACACTTGGGTTGTTTCTATCTTTTGGCAATTGTGAATAATGCTGCAGTGAGCATCAGTGTGCACATGTCTGTTCACATCACAGTTTTCAATTCTTCTTAATATGTTCCCAGTAGAGGAATTGCTGGATGATATGGCAGTTCTATATTTAGCTTCTTGAGGAACTTCCAAACTATCTTCCAGAGTCTCTATCATTTTACAATCCCACCAGCATGTTCCTATTTCTCCACATCCCCTCCTGCATTTACTGTTTTCTGCTGTTTTTTTTTAAATGGCCATTCTATGCAGTGGAAGATAATATCTCATTATCATTTCCATTTGCATTTTCCTAATAGCTACTGATATTGAATGTTTTTTCATGTACTTTTTTGGCCATTTGTATTTCCTCTTTAGAGAAATAGCTGTTTACATCTTTTACCCATTTTTAAAATTGGATTGCTTGCTCTCTTATTGTTGAGTTGTATGAGCTCTTTATATAGAACAGAGATCAAACACTTATCAGATATGTGATTTCTAAATATTTTTTCCCACTGAGTGGACTGCATTTTTTCCTTCTTGATGAAGTCTTTTGAATCACAAAAGTGTTTAAGTTTGAGGAGCTCCCATTTATCCATATTTTCTTTTGTTGCTCTTGCTTTCATTGTAAGGTTTAAGAACCCATCACCTACCACCAGGTCTTGAAGATGTTTTCCTACATTTTCTTCTAGGAGCTCTATGGTTTTAGCCTTTGTAGTTAGGTCTTTGATCCATTTTGAGTTAATTTTTGTGTAAGGTATGAGGTAAGGGTCCTCTTTCCTTAGGCTATGGATATCCAGTTGTCCCAACACCATTTGTTGACTAGACAGTTCTGCCCCAGCTGGGTGGGTTTGACAGCCTTGTCAAAAATCACTTGGCCATAGATGTGAGGGTTTGTTTCTGAACCATCAATTCGGTCCCATTGGTCTATGTGTCTATCTTTATGCAAGTACCATGGTGTTTTTACCACTGTAGCTAGGTAATATGATTTAAAGTCCAGAAGTAAGAGTCCTCCAACTTTGCTCTGCCTTTTTAACATGTTTCTGGTTATTTTGGGCCCCTTACTCTTCCAAATAATTTTGATAATTGTGTTTTCCATTTCTTTTAAAAATGATGGTGGAATTTTTATTGGGATTGCAATGAATCTGTATATCAATTTGGGTAGAACTGATATCTTAATGATATTTAGCCTTCCAATCCATAGGTACAGAGTGTTCTTCCATTTGTTTAGATCTTTTTTAAAATTTCATTTAGCAATGCATTGTAATTTTCTGAATACAAGTGCTTTACGTCCTTGGTTAGGCTTACTCCTAATTATTTGATGCTTTTAGTCGCTATTGCAAACTTAATTTTTTCCTGGACTTGCTCCTCTGTAGACTAGTTGCACATTACTAGTCTATAGAAATACTACTGAGTTTTGCATATTAATCTTGTATCCTGCTATTCTGATGAAATCCTTTATTAGCTCTAACAACTTTGTTGTGGATTTTCCAGGACTTTCTATATATAGGATCATATCATCTACGAATAGTGAAAGTTTTACTTCTTCCTTTCCAATTTGTATGTTTTTCATTACTTTTTCTTGCCTGATTGCTCTAGCTAGAACCTCTAGCACTATATTGAACAAGAGTTGTGATAGTGGGCATTCTTGTTTTGTCCCTGATCTCAAAAAGAAAGATTTCAGTCTTTTACCAATGAGTTCAATGTTACCTATTGGTTTTTCATATCATGTTGAGAAAGTTTCCTTCAATTCCTACCATTTGTGTTATTTTTTATCAGGAAATGATGCTGTATTTCATCAAATGCCTTTTCTGCATCAATCGGTAAGATCATGTAATTATTCTTTAATTTATTAACGTCGTGTATTATGCCAAAGATTTCCCAGTGTTGAATAACCCTTGCATGCCTGGTATAAAACCCTCATGATGATGATGAATAATTCTTTTAATATATTGTTGGATTCTATTAGCAAGAATTTTGTTGAGGATTTTTGCATCCATATTCATTAGGTAAATGGGTCTGTAATTTTTGTTTTTGTAATATCTTTATCTGGCTTTGGTATAAGGGTAATATTGGCTTCATAGAATGAGTTTGGTAGCATCCCTTCTTGTTCAATTTTTTGGAAGCGCTTGAATAATATTGGTATTAAATCTTTAAATGCTTGGTAGAACTCACCTGTGAAACCATTTGGTCTTGGGCTTTTCATTTTGGGGAGTTGATTGGTGACTGTTCAAATCTCTCTACTTGTGATTGGTTTGTTTAGGTCTTCTATTTCTTCTAGGGTCAGTGTAGGTTGTTTGTGTGTTCCTAGGAATTTTCCATTTCATCTACATTGTCTAGTTTTTGTGGCATACAGTTGTTCTTAGTATCTTTTTATGGTATCTTTTATTTCTGTGAGGGTCAGTAGTAATGTCCCCATTTTCATTTTTTATTTCATTTATTTGCATCATCTCTCTTTTTTTCTTTGTTAGTCTAGCTAAGGGTTTGTTAATTTTGTTCATCTTGAAGAACCAACTTTTGGTTATGCTAATTCTCTCTATTGTTTTTTTGTTCTCAATTTCATTTATTTATGCTCTGATCTTTATGATTTTATTCCTTCTGCTTTATTTAGGAATAGTTTGCTGTTCTTTTTCTAGCTCCTCCAGCTGTGTAGTTATGTTATTTTTTTTTAGCTCTTTGCTCTTTTTTAATGTAAGCATTGAGGGTTATAAATTTCCCTCTCAGCACTGCCTTCACTGCATTCTATAGGTTCTGATGTGTTGTGTTCTTGTTTTCATTCGTCTCAAGATATTTATTGATTTCTCTTGCAATTTCTTCTTTGACCTAGTGATTATTTGAGTGTGTTGTTTAATCTCCATATATTTGTAAATTTTCCCATTTTCCTCCTCTTGTTGATTTCCAACTTTATTCCCTTATGATCAGAGAAAGTGCTTTGTATAATTTTGATCTTGTCAAATTTAGTGAGATTTGCTTTATGACCCAGCATATGGTGTATCCTGGAGAAGATCGATAAGCACTTGAGAAGAATGTATATCCAGCTGTTTGGGATGCAGTATTCTGTATATGACTATTAGGTTTAGTCCATTTATCATATTATTCAAACTCTCTGTTCCTTTATTGATCTTCTGCCCAGATGTTACATCCATTGCTGAGAGTAGTGTATCAAATTTTCCTACTATTGTAGAGACATCTATTTCAGTATCTTAAATATATCATGCCACTGCCCTCTTGCTTCCATGTTTTCTGATGAGAAATCAGTACTTAATCAGAACTGGAGAGTGAATCAACAAGGAGGGACAAGGTGGTTTTCTTGTTTAGAAGACAAGAGGCTGCTTAACACTCTAGTTCTGGGTTACTCAGAGAAGTGAAGCCAGTATGCTGTAAAATTTATTTAACATTGGCTTTGCCCTATTTAC